>VDFB02013685.1:0-43814 GCA_007258455.2 Sequoia sempervirens | reverse complement strand
ACAAGAAGGGCATTGGATTAGGGAATAAATATTCTTCAGAATATAAGGATATGAGAAGAACAGAGAAATGTAATTCTGATTTACATTGAAGTTATGTGTACATAAGATCAAATATGCGCGTGCGTGTGTGTGTGTGTGTAGATATGTGAATTATATGCGAATATACAATAATGATGCTTGCAGCAATTATTAAGTCTTAAAAGTAATTATGATAATTTAAATAAGTAGGGATGGTAGATTCTTATCCACTTGATCATCACTATATCTTCTAAGTGTGAGGAACAAATCAATTGGAAATAAAGGAAAGAGAACAGGACAGTCAGCATTATCAGTTGGATCCCTATATATAGAGATTATAATGTATTGTTCAAAAATGAACAATACTCATAATGTAGGATCAAGGTTTCATGCATTTCATTACTCATATTCTATGATAGCATAATCATAATCCATTATGTATTGCTGATATGATTACTTGCATATCTGAGTTTGGTTAAATTACTATGTGTATTTACACCATGATAGAAGAAGGGGGATTACAAAAGGGACAAAGAGGGGGCACTCCGTAGGTATGCCACCTCCTATAATGGAGAACCAACGTGTTCTATAATGAAGGACCAAGTGTCCTATAATGGAGAACCAATGTGTTCTCTAATGGAGGGCCACTGTGTCCTATAATGGGTTACCAAATAGTCCCAAGGAGGCCAAAGGGGTACTTGCCTTTGTCTCAAAGGGTATTGCCTTTGGGCCTAGGAGAGTAGAGCCACCAAGACACCCTTTGTAACCTCACTCCCCTATCATGATGTAATAATATAAGGAGATCAATCATGAGGGAATGGAGATTGCAAGAGGATTACAGCGAGCGGGCCTCTTCTAGGTATGCCACCTAGGGGGGGGACAAGATGAGCCCACAAAGGGACAAGGGGGTACTTGCCTTTGTCTCAAAGGGTATTGCCCTTGGGCCTAGGAGAGTTGGTTACCAGGACACATTTCGCAATCTCACTCCTCCATCATGGTAGATCAAATCCTTCCAAGATGTTAAAGTACTTTGTGATTGAATTGATGATTATTGGCCAATAGTTTATTAATACCTACTTATGGCAAACTACCAACTATTATTGTTGTGATAAATGATCCCATTCTATTAATCAATTTGATTATGGTAAATGGTTCTAATCTATGTGCAGGACTTCAATCAAGGTTTCAATCAGGTGAAAACCGTGTTACCGGATTCACCTCTAGAACCCCTAGTTCGAATCCTAATTCGCTCCTGGTTCGGATCCTGGGCCGATTCGCCTATGGGTTCTACCAGGATCCTTCATTTTTTGGTCGGATTCGCCCAAATAGAACCCAAGTGAACACGAGCAAAACCCAGACCGAACTCGGGCGAACCAAGACAAAACATGCGTGGCTAGGCGACCAAAAAGTGTTTTTCTGAGCATTTTTATAAATGTTTTATGAAGTTTGACTTTGACCCACACCCAAGGAAACCCTAAAAGTGACCTCTAAATCACTCTAGACACCCAAACTACCTCATTCTTATTCATTTGTTTTGCAAACAAGCATTTTCATTCCAAGAGGTTGAGCTTTCATTTTTGCTTGTTGGATTGACAAAAGGAGTTGAAGATTGATTATTGAAGCTTTTACAAATGATTGCATTGCCATTCCTACAGATTTGCAAGTGTTCATTGGCTGCCACAAAAATTGTTGAAGGATATTTTTGCAAAGAGGTAATTTTTTCTCATTTTTTTGTTTTACAAACATGAAACTTTGTTTTGTTTAAGTTTATGATTTATCTATGTTTTTCCATTCTTCTATGAATGTATGCAAGATTCAAAAGAGCTAGGTTTTATAAATCAATTTTTTGTTTTCAAGTTTTTTGTTTTTGTTTTGAAATTTCAAATTTTGAATGTGTTGTTTGCAAAAAAAATTGCCATAGGAATCACAATGTCAATTGGTTCTACCTCCGGCTCCGCAACTAAATTAAAGTTCAAAATAGATCCAAATCCTCCTCTGTGGAAGTATGTTGAAATGATAAAACCGATTCCAGGTGGTGGTAATTACGTTTGGAAATGCAATGGAAGTGATGTTCAATATTCTAGTTCACATTTTAGGGTGAAAGCACATTTGTGTTGCATATCTCGAAAGGCATCAAGCCTTGCCCTGGAAAAGACAATGAACCTATTCCACCCGAGACAGTTGCAAAATACATTATGGAGCAAGAAGTGGTAGATTCATGAGAAGCCCAAAAAAGAAATCACCCTTTATTAAAAAAAAATCAAAGGGAATGCAGCCCCCATCTAATCCCAATATTGTGGTAGAAGACCACCCATTTATGGCCACTCTAGATTCTCAAGCTCAAAGTGCACAACACATTGCAAACAAGAGAACAAAGGGGCCTTTGGAACTTGCATTTCAAAATGAGAGTAGAGCCATTGCTGACCAAAATGTAGCAAGATGCATATATGCCAACATAATAGCTTTTAATGCTGTTCGTTCTCCATATTGGAAAGAGATGTTGAGAGCAGTTAATGAAGCTCCAAAAGGGTACAAGGGCCCGAGTTATGAGAAGGTGCGTGGCACCTTATTGGAAGAGGAGGTTGCGTTGGTTGAAGATTCATTGAAGCCCATAAGGGATTCTGGGTTGAGACAAGTGTCTCCATTGTTTCGGATGGTTGGAAGGACTCAAAAAAGCAACCTTTGATCAATGTCATAGTGGTGTCCCCTAAAGGGGCAATGTTTTTGAAAGCCGTGGATTGTGAGGGGCAAGTCAAAGATGGACAATATATTGCTAATATTCTCATTGCAGCCATTGAGAAAGTGGGACCCCGCAACATTGTTCAAGTTGTAATGGACAATGCCAAGAATTGTAGAGCTGCAGGGTTGTTGGTTGAGGAAAGATATTCACATATCTTTTGGACACCTTGTGCAGTCCATTTACTCAATCTTATGCTGCAAAAGATTGGGAATAAAATTGCATAGATCAAAGAATTGTATGTAGAGGCTGAGGACATTTAGATGTTCATCACCAACCACCACTTGTCTCAAGGGATCTTTAGATCATTTTCAAAATTGGAGCATTTGCAATAGGTTGCAAAGACCCGCTTTGCCTCTAACACAATTGTCTTGAGACGACTTGTGAAAGTTAGAGAGGCACTTTCTAGCATGGTGATTAGCAACAATTGGTCTATATGGAGGCAAAGCAGCACTGGAAGAGCAACAAAAATTAAGAACATGATATTAGATGACTCATGGTGGGATCGTGTGGAGTATCTCCTTAGTTTCACCGAGCCCATTTTGAGTATGATTCGCTATGCTGACATGGACAAGCCATGCATTGGAGAGATATATGATGGTATAGACTCAATCCTTGAGAAAATCAAGTGCACCATAAATGCAAAAGAGCAAGACCCTAAAGGGACTTTGCAAACAATTGTTGAAGAAAGATAGAACAAAATGACAACTCCATTACACCTTCTTGCCTTTGCACTGACTCCAAAATACTACAGTAGTCAGATTCTTTCAGTGTCGAGAACGCTTCCTCCATATGGAGATTTTGAAGTGGTTGAAGGCTACAAGGCAGCATTCATGATACTCTTCCTTGATCTTGAATTGCAGGGTGTAGTCACGAATGAGTTCATTGATTTTGTGCACTCAAATGGTCTAGGTGTTGATGCTCTTTGTGATTGGTTCTTAAAGGATGCTCATAGTTGGTACTTGGTGGCACTTTCATGGACAATACTTCCAACATTTGCATCCCCTTGTAATCAAAGTTTTAAAAGTTTCATAATTTCATTTATAATTTATAATTTTTTTAATTTTATAATATATAACTTTAATTGTTTACTTTGTCTTCATAGGTTGCTAGTTCATCTGCATGTAAGAGGAATCAGAGCACATATTCTTTCATCCAATCAGTAAAGCGCAATAAATTGCTCTCAAAAAGAGCGGAGAACTTAGTATATGTGCATTCCAACTTGCATCTCCTTTCACACAAACAACGTGACTACAAGGAAGGGGAGATGAAGTTGTGGGATATAGAGCCAGACATACTGACTTGGATGCTTCCACTTCCCACCATATTGTATATGAGGGGTCCGATATCCAACAACAACATGGGCACAACAGTAGTACTAGTGACGATGCCATTGGCACTACTTGTGATTCATCTAGTCTTCCTACTTCATCTCATGTCAATGTTGACATTGATATTGATGATTTAAAGAATCCATATGATGATTAAAACTTTAAAAGTGTTGTAATATTGAACTTGAAGTTTGAACGATGAATATTTATCATGCATATTTTAAATGACATTCAAGTTTATGGTGGTTTTGTTGTTTATATGATGTTATGTGATATTCTGTGAAATATACCGAGCCAATTTTCTTCAATTTTCAATTACAATAAGCAGAGCAATACACAATCGTTAGGGATTAGCACTTAAACCAAACGATGCGGAAATCAACTCTAACCAAGAATGCGCCAGATGACGACGAGCATATGGTCAGAGGGTCTTAAAGAAATGCTGATACAAAGAACTCTAACCAAGGATGTGTCGGAGAACGACGAGCATGTGGTTAGAGGATCCCTACCAACTAATAAGCTGAAATAACTCTACGTCAAGAATGTGCTTTCCAACCCGAGATGGAATTGGAGCTACCATGGCGGAGATGCTAAAATTACAATGCAATTAGGAAAATAGCGAGAATCTGAAGTAACTTCGGCGTCAGAATGTGCTTTCAACCCAAGATGGAATTGGAGCTACCATATGGCCGGAGATGCTAAGAATCTAATCTGAGTTAAAGAAGAAGGAAATAAAGTGAAGAGGGCAGCGATTACTCTACTGACCCGACTTACAACAAGATAGAGAAAGCCATGCTACAAACATGAATCAAGAGTTAAATAGTGCTGCAACAATATAATGAATTTCCTTCACTGGATAATAAAGCTTAGATCAGGAACTCCACTCTAAAGACCGACTTGACAATCTGATTTTTGACAGTCCTGTTTTTCACATACATGAACAGCAGCCCTAAAACTCACTATTTTTCTCACAACTCTCTCCAGACTCACTCAAATTTCACGAGACAGAATGCATAATGATCCTAGGATGATGGCGCCCAAGATTGAATCACAAAACTAACCCAACAGACCTCATTTAATTTATGCACGAATTCCAAGGCAGTCCAAAAAGGTACGGCACTCAAGGAAGGGCGATTTGCTTTTAAAAATTCAATACATCATTAAAAAATCTGCAATTTATAGGAAAGGGTCGCCCCTCACAGACAAAGAGAAATAGGCAATACCCAGAATGAATCTTTTTGTATTTTTTGACTTGTGATTAAAAACAACAATCAGCTATAAAGAATATGCAATTCCAGAATCTCACTAATATGCATAAAACTGAATTACAAAGCCACACAAAGACTACAATGCAGAAATCTCACGATAAATCACTCAACTACATCTACCTCATCACTAGTCGCTATATCTCAAGCAAGAAGCAATGCCAAGCTAGGAGGTTTACATTCCTCGGAGCAATCCCACAGCCAATCCGGCAGCATAACATTCCTGTAGACAAAAGATAATCCAAAAGAAGAGAAGGAACCTCCTTTATAGAATGAAGAGAAGACTCCGGAGGCTTCTAGAAAGTGCGCCCTAATCGCAAGCTGCTTTTAGGTTTAATCTTTGACCAAAATCTTTCTTCAAAATGTCGTACCTTCCTTGAGAGATATAAATCACTTCTCTTATTTTAAATAAAATATAAACTCCTTCAAAAAGGAGTCCATTTTCCCTTGAGCAATTATAAACTTTAGAAATATAAAAATATTTCCTTCATGAGAAAATACCCCTCAAAGTCCCCTTCTTTAAAACAACTGTTAAGTTATATCACTAGGGCAAGGGGTAATTTTAAAATAAAACATTTTGACTTAAAATAACTTATTTCTCCAAAATGAACCCCTTAAGCCAAAAATGAGAATTACCCAATGAACTGCCAGAAGAGGAAAGTTGACTAAGCTGATGCTGACTGGACCACTACTAAAAATAGAATTTACTAAAAATAGTAAATTCCTGAAGGTGCTCATAATGCCAAGAAAAACATACCACTACGAAGCTCTCTGAAAACCTAGAAAGAATCAGCCATTAAATGAACCAACCTCAAGCAAAGCATCCTCAAAGGCAAACCCTAATTTCACCTTAGGGAGTAGCCCTCTGGTCTTGAATAGACCAACAGTCAGGCGTGGAAGATCATGCTGAGAAGGGACATTCTGATTGTACCTCCCAAGATTGCTTGTCCTTCACCTTGTCGCAAACCAGGATGCTGCATAATCTCATCATTCTCCCAAGTCGCATCCTCCATAGGCAGGTTCTTCCACTTCACCAAGTATTCTCGAATTGTTCTTTTTCTCAAAGAACGCTCTCTTGAATCAAGAATCTCCTCTGGAATCAAAACCAACTGTCCTTCATCCAAAGGTGGTAACTGTGATGAAGCAACAACATTGTGTCCAAGTGCCTTTTTTAGGCGAGACACGTGGAAGACATTATGTACTCTGCTATTAGAGAGGTGGCTCCAACTCATAAGCTCGCCCACCTTTTCGATAACCTTGAAGGCGGCCCATAGAAGCTTGGTTTGAGCTACCGACTCCACTCTTCTTGAAGAGTAGATTGTACCTTAAAGTGATGAAGATAAACCATATCTCCAACCTCAAAAGCTCAACACACATTGTCGGCCTTACATCTTTTGCTGATTAAGTGCAATCGAAGATTGTTCTTGATAGAGGATTTCATGATATCTACCGACTCCATGCAACAAATCCCTTGGCTTGAGGGGCTGCTATCCGCAAACACCAAATCCAGCAAAGCTAGGAGCTTCATAACCATAAAGAGCCAAGAGAAAGGTGACATCCTTATTGACATGTAGAAAGAAGAATTATACTTGATTGCTAGCCTATGTGAAGCCACTTCACCCATGCTCTTTGCTGCTCCAAAACATAGTTTCTCAAATAGCCTTCCAACCACTTGTTCACTATTTCAATTTGTCCATCTGTTTGGGGGTGATAACTAGTGCTTGGAGTAAGCACAGTACCACTCATTCTAAAGACCTCTTGCCAAAAAGTGCTTAGGAACTTGCTGTCCCTATCACTCACAATGTTTTTTGGCAACCCATGTAACCTAAACACCTCATAAAAAAACAGATCTGCAACTTGGGCTGCTGAAAAAGAGTTGGTATTGGCGAAGAAGTGAGCAAATTTTGTTAGTCTATCCACTACAACATAGATACAGTCCTTCCCTTGGACCTTGGGCAACCCCGTGATGAAGTCCATCGATATGCTTTCCCATTTTTGATTGGGAATAGGGAGAGGTTGCAGCAGACCAGCTGGTAGAGTATGCTCATTCTTGTTCATTTGACAAGTGGGACACTCCTGAATGTAGCGTTGAACTTCCCCTTTCAGCCCTTTCCAAGAAAATCTTTCCCGAATCTGCCTATATGTCTTGAAGAACCCTTGATGACCAGCAAGCGGAATGTCATGAAATGTCAACAAAATCTTCTTTTTGAGCTTAGAATCAGCCACCAAAAAGATTCTACCCTTGTAGTGTATCAGCCCTTCAACCACCTTGTACCTTTCGTCATGAAAAGTACCCTCAATGATGCTGGTTGCAAACTGATTTTTGGCATAATCAGCAAGCAACATGTCCTTCCAATCAGCAGTAAGTTCACACAATGAGCTCAAATGGGGTCTCCTAGATAGAGCATCAGCCACAATGTTGTTTTTTCCCTTGACATACTCAATGTCAAAATCGTAAGCTTGAAGCTTACTCACCCACTTTTGTTGCCTCTCGTTCAAATCCTTCTGATGCATGAAGTTCTTGACACTATTGTGATCAGTCTTGACCACAAACTTGCTTCCCACCAAATACTGTCTGAACTTAGCTAATACATGCATAATGGCAAGCATTTCCTTATCATAGATGGAGTAGGTCCTCTCAACACCTCTTAGTTTTCTGCTCTCAAACACAATGGGATGTTTGTCTTGCATCAAAACAGCCCCAACTCCTTCACCGGATGCATCACATTGTAGCTCAAAAGGCTTGGAAAAATCTGGAATAGCCAAAACCGGACAAGAGCTCATGATCCCCTTAAACTTATCAAAAGTAGTTTGAGCCTTTTTTGACCAACAAAAAGCCCCTTTTTTCGTGAGGTCAGTAAGAGGAGCAGCATTCTGTGAGTAGCCTTTCACAAATCTTCTGTAAAATCCACAAAGACCCAAGAACCCTTTCAAATGAGTCAAGTTCTTAGGAGGTGGCCAATCAACAACTGCCTTGATCTTTTCAGGATCAACCTTCACTCTCTCAGCATTGATTATGTGACCAAGGTAAAGTAGCTCCTTCATTCCAAATTCACATTTGGATTCTTTGGCAAACAAGCTGTCAGATTCTAGGATGCTAAGCACTTCCTCCAAGTGCTTGAGATGTTCCTAACTACATGTCTTTCTAAAATCAAGATGTCATCAAAATATCAATACAAACTTCCTCAGCTGTTTCTGAAAAACTTTGTTCATGCAAGACTGGAAAGTAGTAGGAGCATTAGTCAACCCAAATGGCATGACTAGAAACTCGAAGTGGCCATAGTGACATCTAAAGGCTGTCTTCTCAACATCGAGGATCCTCATCCAGAATCACAGTTGTTAGCGATCTAAAATTCGATCTTTGAAAAGAACTTGGCTCCATGTAGCTCATCAATGAGCTCATCTATCCTCGGAATGGGGTATCGGTTCTTGATGGTGCTTTGATTCAAAGCACGATAGTCCACACACATGCGCATGGTACCATCCTTCTTCTTCACAAGAACAACTGCTGAAGTGAAGGGACTCTTGCTTGGGCGAATGAAGCCCATCTCCAAGAGTTCCTAAATGTTTTTTCTCGATCTCATCCTTCTGCTTCTTAGGGTACCGATATGGAGTTGTAATAACTAGTTTAGCTCCTTCCTTGAGCTCTATGACATGCTCCAAACCCCGTTCAGGAGGAGGTCCAGGAGGTAAATCAGCAAATACCTTACTCTTCTTTGTGAGTAAGGACTGAATATTAGGAGGATAGTCTCTCTTAGTTTCAACCGGACTAGCAGGAAGAATCATACATTCTGCAGCCCACTCAGCTTGATCATGATGAATCAGCCTTGCCATTCTCTTGAATGACACAATTCGAGGACCCCCATTGGACATTCCTCTTAGTACTACCCTCTTCCCATCGGATTGAAACTTGAGCTCCATGGTTTGCAGATTTAAGGAGATCTCTCCAAGTGAACGCAGCCATTGAATGCCTAGAACGGCATCCGTATCTCCAATGTTGACTACATAGAAGTCATCCTTGACTTCATAGTTTCCCAATTGCATAGTCATGTTTGAGATCTTCTTGGTGCATGAGATGTGAAACCCATCAGCAACCATAACCTTGAAGCCTTCAAACTCTTATGTTTGCAGCCCCTTCTTTACCACCACAACTTCATCAATGTATGGGTTGCCCCAATGTGAATCAAGGCAACTATTCGCTGCCCCTTAATCATCCCTCGAACTTTGAAGGATTCATTCTTTTGAAAGCTCAAAAGTTGAGCCAAAGTACCTCCAATTCCCTTTTCATCTTCGGACTCTTCTGGAGCTCTTTCCACTTCACTATCATCAAAATCAGACTGCTGGTCTGAAAAATCAGAATTACTTTCTCCAGCTGAATAGTATTCAATTTGATGAAATTTGACTCCCTTTGGGCAAACATGATCTTGGGACCATTTTTCTCTACACTGGAAACATAACCCCTTTCTTCTGAGTTCGTTAAGTGTCTCTGGATCCAATCTTGTGACATGAGGTTTATGCTGTTTGAACTCCTTATGATGAGGTCTTTGATGAGGTCTTTTTCCTTTATCCCCTCTGTGAAATGTTGGCTTGGATTGAAACTTTGCTTTAGGAGTAGCCCACTCCATGTTTCTTGCTTTCTTCATTGCCTCCTATAGGGAGGGTGGATCAAAAGCTTTAATCCAGCCCTTGAGTGGCTCCATCAATCCTTCACAGAATAGGATCACCAAACGCCTCTCAGTGATTCCTGTGACCATAACTGAGAGTCTCTGAAACTCAGCTATGTAGGCATCAACTATGCCATATTGCCTAAGTTGTGCCAATTCTCTGAAATGTACTTCAGGATCTTTTTTCTCAAATCTCTCTATGAGCCTATTGGTGAACTCATCATAGGTAGTGATAGACCGATGACCCAAGGTGACTAGGCCATGGTACCACCACTCGTGCGCCACCCCATCTAGGTGTAGCGTAGCGAACTTAATCGCCTCCTCTTCCGCCATGGGTCTAAGAGCTAGATAATTATCTAACTTTTGTATCCAAGCTCTGGCTGAACTGTTGTCACTCCCATCAAAATGTGGAAGCATGACCTTGTTGACAGCTTGATGCAAATCCCCATGTACTGTTGTTTTTCTTTGTTCATAATGTCTTCCTTGTCCTCTATTCTTCCTTTTATGATCCATAAAATCATTATAAGACATATCTATCTTAATTTCATCAGGTAGAGAATCATACTCAGCACGGCCGAGTCTCAACTGTTCAACAAATGAAGTATTTTCTTCTGGATCAGGTTGAGTGTTTACTGGTGCCAAGAAGGTGGGTTTGAATGGTCTGGAAGAAATGTATGTGTTGTTTGAAACAGGCTGAGCAACATGTCCATCATGCTGGTTGGTGGCACTGTGTTCTCTATGTCCTGGGTTGCTTTGTGGAGTTGTGTTCTGGCCCACTTTCCCCATCATGAGAGATACCATATCCATTAAGGCATCCATCTTCCTTTCAAATCTCTTCCCCGGACTTATCGATCTTTCTCTTCCCTTCCCACTATCTTCTCTGTTACCACCCGATTCCCTCTCATTATCCCCCATTTCTGTTTCCTGAGAAGACTCCCAATGAGCCCTCAAAACCTTTGATGCTGTCTGACCTTCTGGAGCGTGATGCCACTGAAACTGATTTGCAGCCTTCTTGTTTTCCCTTGCTAAGTATCTCTTTTCTCTGTCATTCATAGACGGTTTGTTTCACAGGATGGCAGGATGCGTGGCTCTGATACCACTGAAATATTCCGAGCCAACTTTTTTTATTTTTCAATTGCAAATTACAATCAACACGCACCCGTTAAGGTTAGCTCTAAACCAAAACGATGCTGAAAGCAACTCTAACCAGAATGTACACCAGGATCCCGATGTGGTCAAGGTGTGAGCATTGGTCAGAGTATCTTAAAGAAATGCTGATACAAAGAACTCTAACCAAGAATGCGCCGGAGAACGACGAGCATGTGGTCAGAGGATCCCTACCAACTAATAAGCTGAAATAACTTGACGTCAAGAATGTGCTTTCCAACCCGAGATGGAATTGGAGCTACCATATGATGAAGATGCTAAGAATTACAATGCAATTAAGGAAAATAAACGAGAATGCTGAAGTAACTTGACGTCAAGAATGTGCTTTCCAACCCAAGATGGAATGGGAGCTACCATATGACGGAGATGCTAAGTATTACAATGCAGTTAAGGAAAATAAGTGAGAAGGCTGACAGTACTACTGTTCAGCTTACAACATGATAGAGAAAGCCTTGCTACGAACATGAATCAAGAGTTAAATAGTGCTGCAACAATATAATGAATCTCCTTCACTGGATCATAAAGCTTAGATCAGAAACTCCACTCTAAAGACCAACTTGACAATCTGATTTTTGACAGTCCTGTTTTTCACATGCATGAACAGCAGCCCTAAAACTCACTATTTTGCTCACAACTCACTCCAAACTTACTCAAATTTCACGAGACAGAATGCATAATGATCCTAGGATGATGGCGCCCAAGATTGAATCACAAAACTAACCCAAAAGTCCTCATTTAATTTATGCACGAATTTCAAGGCAGTCTAAAAAGGTACGACCCTCAAGGAAGGGCGATTTGCTTTTAAAAATTCAATACACCATCAAAAAATCTGCAATTTAGAGGAAAGGGTCGCCCCTCACAGACAAAGAGATAAAGGCAATACCCAGAATGATTATTTTTGTTTTTTTTGACTTGTGATTAAAAACAACAATCAGCTGTAAAGAAGATGCAATTCCAGAATCTCACTAATATGCATAAAACTGAACTACAAAGCCACACAATGACTACAATGCAGAAATCTCACTACAAATCACTCAAACTACAACTACCTCATCACTAGTCGCTATATCTCAAGCAAGAAGCAATGCCAAGCTAGGAGGCTTACATTCCTCGAAGCAATCCCAAAGCTGCTTTTAGGCTTACATTCCTGTAGACAAAAGATAATCCAAAAGAAGAGAAGGAACCTCCTTTATAGAATGAAGAGAAGACTCCGGAGGCTTCTAGAAAGTGCACCCTAATCCCAAGCTGCTTTTAGGTTTAATCTTTGACCAAAACTCTTTCTTCAAAATGGCGTACCTTCTTGAGAGATATAAATCACTTCTCTTTTTTTAAATAAAATATAAACTCCTTCAAATAGGCGTCCATTTTTCCTTGAGCAAATATAAACTTTAGAAATATAAAAATATTTCCTTCATGAGAAAATACCCCTCAAAGTCCACTTCTTTAAAACAACTGTTAAGTTATATCACTAGGCCAAGGGGTATTTTTAAAATAAAACATTTTGACTTAAAATAACTTATTTCTCCAAAATGAACCCCTTAAGCCAAAAATGAGAATTACCCAATGAACTGCCAGAAGAGGAAAGTTGACTGAGCTGATGCTGACTGGACCACTGCTAAAAATAGAATTTACTAAAAATAGTAAATTCCTGAAGGTGCTCAGAATGCCAAAAAAAACATACCACTGCGAAGCTCTCTAAAAACCCAGAAAGAATCCGCCATTAAATCAACCAACCTCGAGCAAAAGCATCCTCCAAAACACGAAACCCTAATTTCACCTTCTGAGTAGCCAACGGGTCTCCGGAATAGGCCAACAGTCAACTGGAAAGATCATTCTCGAGAAGGGGACATTACATTCTGATCCTAATTCATGCTTCTAGGCTGCATATATATATATATATATATATATATAAATTTTACATGTTTTTTGTACTAATGAACCGAACCCATACCAGTATCGTAATTGGCTACTTAGGGTGAAAAAAGATATTCTCTAACCTATTTGTTCATTTAAAAATTAAGGATTTAGGGAAAATTTAGGGCATTACAGTTGTATGTTTTATTGATGACATGTTTATGCTAACATATGGATTATTAATTTATTTGTTATGCTCATTGCTGGTTATGATTTCCCCTTTAGCTCATTTATGTCATGATTGGTTGAGCATGCTTGATGGCATGTGTGCCTTGATGTTTATCATGCCTGTTATCATGCATATAATATGATGGATGTTCATATTGATTCATGTGTGTGTGTGAGACGTATTCCCCTTGTTTCGCATGAGTATGTGTACCTATGCCCAAGTAACTATCTCCTAGCACTTGGCTTCATTGGACCTTGTGTTGTTTTGCCTCACTAGTTTGGGGGTGTGTGTGAGAACTTATTAAGAGTTGGTGCCATTTGGGGTTTCTTCTTGGTTGAATGAAAAGTAGGGTGCATTGGGAACTTTTCCTATTTTCGCTCACATCTTACAACTCATGTTAGAGTCCCTTGTAGGCCTCCCCTCTTGTGTGGAGTATCTCCTTCGTTTGTTGTGCATGTGTCTTGGAGATTGGATGAGTCATCCATCTCAATCTCCTACTCATTTGTGATCATTTTGGAGTCCATGTGTGTTGTATTCTTGTTTTTGTGAATATTGGGTGTTGTCCCTAGGTATATGACCTAGAAATAGACATCTATTCAATCTTTGCAAGGGATTACAATGCAAAAATATGACTACATCACAAAAACAAAACTACAACGCAATTTCTAGAACAACTCATCATTCTAGTTGTTAGAATACTTGTGCTTCCTAGTGGTGCAACCTCTTGTGAAGGTTTGTACCTTAGGTTTGGGTGTTGTTTGTGTTGTTATTGAGTGGATTGGAGGTAGTTGTCACCCTCATCCTACTCCTTATTTGGGAAACTAGTGGTCACGTCATCTAGTCGAGATGTAATATCTCCTAGATGCTACACCATTTGTATAGGTTTCCTTTAGTGTTGTGAGTGTTGCAAGTGTGTTTTGGTATGGACTCGATGCAGATAATTCCTTCATCCTACCCTTGTGATGTGTTCACAAGTGAGAGCAATTGTAGGTTAGGACCCAATTGTAGTTGTGGTGTCATTCCACCTTCTCATAGGTGCATTGTGGTGGTTTCATTCCATGATTAGTAAGTCTTTCGCTTATGTTACTTCACTTATAGCAATGGTGAGGTTGTTCTCTTGTTAGTGTCCTTTTTTCGTTGTGATTGACACAATGCTTGTGTGCATGTTAATGTGCAATACAACATGGTATTGTCGTATCATGAACAATGAAGCCGTTCTTGTGTGATTCTTTAAAAAAAAAGAATTGTTCAATTGGCTAATGTCATAGGTGTGTGGCTTAGGGCATCACACATACATTGCATACTTCCTTACACTATTAAGCTTCTCATTGAAGTACACAACTAGCCTTCCTTCCTAGCTCACCACTACGCCAATCCTTGTGCCACTAGTGTTGTAATCTACATGAAAAACATTATCAAAATCTAGCAGCACAATCACTAATTGCTTTGTAACCTTCCTCTTCAACACTTGGAATCTGCATTGAACATCCCTTTTCCAAATGAACTCCTTTCTTTCACCCCTCATAGCCTTTGTAATGGGTGCACAAACCCCAATGAAGTTCCAAACAAACATGCTGCAAAAACTCATCAACCCATGGAAATTTCATGCCTCAAATGCACTCTTCAACGACAACCATTTCACAGTCACCTTTATGTTTTTTGGATCAACCATCAAACCTTCTTGAGATATCACAAACCCCAAGTATACTAACTCCATCTTCATGAAGATACACTTTTTCAAGTTTACCAACAACTTTTCTTCGTGCAACCACTATAATACTCATTTTATATGCATCATGTTCTTCCTTAATCATACTAAAAATCAAATGTCATCCAAGTCCACAAATACAAACACTCCTAGAAATGATTTGAGCACCTCATTCATTAACCTCAAGAAGGTGCTAGGTTCATTCAACAAACCAAAGAACATCACTTGCCATTCATACAATTCATCCTTTGTCCTAAAGGTTGATTTCCATCTATCACCTTCCCTAATTCTAATTTGATGGTAGCCACTTGTCAAATCAATTTTTGTCAACTATCTCACTCAAGTTGTCCATCAAATCATCCATGTGTGGTATATTTGATGGTTAGCTTCTTGCTTGCCCTTGAACTAGTGCACATTCTCTATTTCCTATCCTTCTTCAATGCCAATACTACAAGTATTACACACAAGATCAAATTTTCTCTGCTTATACCCTTCTTTAAAAAAATAACTTAGTATTTCTAATATTTTGTATAGATTGTACAACCAAACCCAGCCATACTGAACCGAAGAGGGAAAAAATCAGCAAACCACACAACCCAAACCTGAATCAGCAACATTGATGTATTTCAATGAATTAAATAAATAGATATATAGATAAACATAAAGTCAATACACATTGTTTCAAACCCTGCAAACAACTTGAATTTGAAAATGATGAACTTGAACAGAGATGCACCTGCATCAACACCCATAAAGCTCTGCAATCTTCTCGTATTTATAATTATATTTCTTCTTGATAATTTGAGCTTAAAGTTAAAGGCCACTCACATTTGCTTCTTCAGTGACAGGGACTCGGCATTGTCACTGATTAAAAATAAAACTTAAGTTTGATAAAAATGAATTTAAAATAAATGTCTATGAACATTTTTTCATCATCTATCAGTATCATTGATGAATTGTTAGCATCAACATCAATTGGAGTAATGCTAAATAGAAGATGACTTAAGAAACAAAGGGAATTCATTAAAGAATACAAATTTCAGTTTTTGAAGTTTATAGTTTTATGGTATAAACAATTTGATCCTTGACGAAGGGGTTTACATTGCCACCTACATATAAATGCCATGACCAGTTATGCAATAGCAAAAAAGTATTCAGAAAACCAACGATTATAATTACAGTAACTGTATGCTAACTTTTCAGTCATCACAAAATAGATTCAACAATATTTCTGACTTTCTGTTATCAAGATCAATTGTCAAAAATGAATATGTAAACTCAACCAGCAATCAATATTAAAATATCAGAGCCTACTGTCAACTGCAAACCTCACATCTTCACATACTTTACTAAGTATTGCATAAATGATCCCGATATTTTATTTACAAGTGCTCCTTGCTATGATACTTTAACTTCCTTTAGAAATGGAGAAGTAATTAAAAATTATGACCACAGCTTCCTCAGCTAAAACGAATATCTTCTAATATTCCTATTAATTCATCGGATGAAGGAGAGGCATTTCAAAATCCTGTCTGTCAGAGCAAGTATTACCCGAGGCTTTCGGTAACAGCTTGGCTCTGGACATGCAAAGGTTCACAGAACAATTGATGAATTTTAATTATATTAACATAGGAGACGAGCAATGAAAACACAAACTTTACAGTTATGTGATATAGCTTCAATCCAGCATTCTTATACATGGATGACAAAGATTGGAGGATTGTAATAAACCCAAACAAGATTACAATATCTGGATGGAGGCCTAGTCAACCAATGTATTAACCAAATAATAAATACTAGATCTTTAAAAAATTGTACATTAGTTACAAGATTGGAAAGCACAAATTTATTACCCATTATTAATCAAGCTGGTTTCTGCAGTCACAAAATTGTAGCCTCCATTTATGGCCTGGACAAAATTTCATAGAAACATATAAAAACCAGAACCAAAAAGCATATGCAGAACATGCAGATCTTCAAATACATAAGAAACAAATAACTTGAAATATCATATGTATGTTTTTGTGTAGCCAAGAAATCAAGTATAGTGAACAAAAAGAAATGGGATTCACCTAATAAACAAATATATTTCACTCGTACCATAAAACAAACATCAACCATCAATACATGTAATGTCCCCTTCTGAGTAGCCACCAGGTGATCGTTTAGCCTTTAATTATTCCTGAAGGCTAAAAGGAGAAATAAGGGAATAAATATTAAATTAATTATTTGTAAAGTTATCTCAATAAATTAATATCATAAAGATAGCTTTATATTTAATTAATTTAAGAAAGTGACTAAAAATAAATGTTATATTATAAAGTCACTTAATGAATAAAATAATATTATTTTCTAGAAGCTTCTTGGTGATGGATGATAATTCTTTATAAGGGGCTGAATGCAAGTCATTTGACATAACTTGAGTTCATCTATTTTCATGCTTGTGAGGTATAAGCTTGATTGCTTGCATTGCTCGAGGGTTTGAATACTCTAGAGTACCAGTTTCGGTTGTGCAATATCAACCCTAGCTAGATTGGAGAGGGAGATACTTCAGTCTTCCATTACTGGCAAAATTTAATGGCCATTGGCCAAATTTTGGAGAAATCGATTGAAGATTGTTTGCAAACTTTTTGGTGATCAGTTTTGGATTGGAGGAGAAATCGATTGAAGATTGTTTGCAAACTTTTCAGTGATCAGTTTTGGATTGGAGGAGAAATCGATTTTTGCAGATTGAAGCTTGAATTTCAGTCCAAGAAAGAAGGTTCAATTTTATCAATTCATCATCATAAAATCGTGGCATCGCATCTCAGTTTCTTATTGGCGCGGCCCTTTGAGATCATTGTGGACAGTTTGCATTGGTAAATCTGGGCGTCACTACAAGCAACAAATACAGAGGCGATTTTGAGAATAAAAGCATAGAAAAATTCAATTTTGGTTGGGGTAAGGTTGCACCACTATAGCAATATCATTCACTGGCAGCAAAGGCAAGGAAGTCGATTTCAAAAAGCATTCAATTATTTATATGTTGCTGCATCATCTTCAGTCATGGCGCCATTACCAGGTTCTCTCATTTTGTAAACATTGCATTTATTTTGTGGCTAGTCTGTTAGTAAAGTGAATCGCTGCTCAGCAGCAACTTCATATTGTAAAATCTGCATTTTATGAAAAACAAGTCTGCATATAGGATGTTTAGATTAGGCTTGGGGTGGACTTAGTTGCTGTCTAATTGCATACGGAATTGTAAATCAGTCATAGTTGCATTTGCCAAAAGTTTGTAATCAGATTGGAGATCATTATATTGCAATATCGTGGAGTTTGGGTTTGCACACAAATTGTTTGACAAAATACCAGTTTGTTGTAGTTGCACATTTTCAAGAAATTCAGTCATCTATTGCATTTGTAGATATTTAGCATTGATAGTAAAGTGTTTCAAACATCATTGCAACATTGAAACAAGAACAAGGCAAACAGAAAAAACAATTACCAGCAATTATCAATTTGTAAGACAAGTGTTTGTCAAAATTCCTAAGGCAGAAAAACAAAAAAATTGGATCAGATTTGACAAGGCACTTTACAATACATCAGAAGAGAATAAACATTTCCATAATGAAATTGTGCTCCAGCTTATCTAGTGTGCCAATGTCATCGAGCAGGAGAAGAATAAACAAGATTTGCAAATAGTTTCAAGAGTCATCGATTGGTGACAGAACTACATACTGGAAATATATTCTCAGAGAAAGATCCTTGTTCACAAGGCACTGGTTATGTATCCTCATAAGCTCCACATGGGACAACAGTGCAACTTGATCAAAGATTATGCAATAGTCATATTCTCCGTGATAATACCTAAGCATTGAAAGAAAGAAAAAAATATTTGGCCTCGATTCTCCCAGGATGTCTGAAATGTTTTTTATTAAATAAGCAGGGTTTTTGAAAGGGCCTTGAACCCTTTTACAAATCGAAAGATAGATCGTTCAGCTCAACAAAACAGCAAAAAACCAGCTGAGAACAACAAGACAACACAAAACAACAACCAAACGGAACCACTACAACTCCATCAAAATGGAGCAAAACACTACACACCCTGCTCAAGGTGGTTTAAAAAATTGTACCAAAGATTTTTGTTGAATCATTATACAAGGGTTCTTCTCCACAAATCTTTTCATCTTTTTTTTGCAAGGAGAAGAAACAAAACCACTCATAGGACCAACCAAACCAAGAGTATCAACAAAGGGGCCATTAGAATCTTCATCCTGAGGCTTCTGAAAGAGAGTGGTGTGATCTTCCGTAACAACAGGCATCTTCTCTTTTTCCTTCCAAACAAAGTGTTGTTTCTTTTTCCTTAAGCAGGTAAAGGAGGCATGACCTACTTTACTGCAACAAAGGCAAATAATGGGAGAGTTTTCATATTCAATCTGTTGCACCCACTTACCAAATCTTGAAGATAAGGTTATCTGAGTAGGGAGAATAAGGTTATTCTCCACTAACACACAAAACCTAGCAGACAATAATCGCTTCATCGATTTCGTGATCTTATCCGTAGAACAAAAATTCCCAAAAGAATTAGCAATACCCATAAAAATCTTTTCATGCCCAAACTCCAAAGGCAGCCCTGGCAAACAAACCCAAATGGGAAACTTAAGAGTGTTTGCCATAGGGTTGAAACCAGGAGACCACCTTTGAAGGCAGAGACCGTTCTAACCAAAAAACCAAGGGCCATCAAGAAGGACCTTACAACAACTTTCTTTGCAAGGAAAGGAAAAGAGGAAGAAACCATTTATCATGGCAGTTACCTTGACTTGATCGCAAAACTTCCAAATCCGACAAACCCATCTTCTAATAGCATCTATGTTGGGACGAAGGCCATAGAATCTCCCAACCAAGGAGCTCTTAAGCCAATCCAAAGTCTCAGAAAAGGTAGAGTCAGGAACATCAAATTCACCTTGTCCTTCCTCCAAAGCAGCAATGGAGCTACCACCAGAAACCTCACAATGGTCAGACTCGCCACCATCCTCCAAACCATGAAGCTTCTCCGAAGCAACCACAGGGGAGGAAAAAAGAACAATCTAAATAGTACTCAAACCCTCAGCCCTACAGTCCAACCCATCAATGGGAAGCTCAACAACTATAGGGGACAAACGGGAAACAACAGGGACTTCAAAAGAGGAAGGAGCGCCCTCCTCAACAACAACAAGGAGAAGGAACCCCTTTTTGAGACCACAAAACAGAGCGTTGTCACTAGTTTTCTCAACACAACTAATAGTCAAGTTCCTCTCAGTCTTTAGACGAGCCTCCAGAAGGATATCAAGGAGAAGCTCATCCTCCTCAACCAACCCTTCACAAAGCCTATCCTCAAGACAATTGGAAGCAGCAAAGGAAGAACCATCAACAGGATCTTCAAAGTCAGAGTACAGGAAATCATCCTCATCCCACTCTTGGGCCCACAAGTCAACAACTGGGGAGTCAGGGGAGACTTTCACACTTTCAAAAGGTGCACTTCCAATAGCAAAATGCTTATCAGCCAAGCCACTCCCAGTAGAACCAAAGCCACCATGGGAGCCCTCCTACAAAACTGGCCCACCCCACACAGAGCTCAAACCAACAGCAAGAACCTCAACTCCAAACAACCTGCCAACAACATCACCATAGCAGATCTGCTTACTCTCCAGTCCAGACCTCATAGAAGCTGCAGGAACAGGAGCAAAAATCTTAGGACCAACTCTAACCCTTGCCAAAGAGAGCAGGGGAGAGTACGCAGCAAGCCCATCTTCATTTGTCTCACCTCCTTCATCCTCGTCATATGCAGAAGCCTTGATACTACTTGCAGATGAATTTGAAACCCCCCTCCTGCCGTTTCGCTTCCCTCCCAACTTTCGCTTCCCGCTCATCGCTCGTTGATGAAGACAAGTGGTTATTGTTGTTGATGTTTGAAATGTTCCTCTTTAATATTTTCTAAATATTTTTGGAGTTTTGATTTATTTATTTTTTCAGCAAGTTTTAAATAATTGAATGCTAGGTTGAATTACTTTTAATGAATACAATATTAATAAAGTAACATGCAAACAAATAGATGAAAGGAATATTTAAATTCGGATAAGCATCTAACAAATGTAGGAACCTGAATGTGGTAGGAGAAATTTTTGTTCCTTTTTTTTTTTACTTTTCAACTAAGTTCGACCATCCTTCCAATGCCTGTGATTTACTTTCTTTCAAAGTGCTTGACAAAATTAAAGAGGGTTGCAGGTTTTAGGATGGTATGCTAGACAAAAAAACACATCCAAGAACTTTTTTGGCTACAATACTTGCAGCTGATGTGGTGGCTAGAGAAGTCAAACAAGGAATATCCTTAATGTTGTGTTGGCTCTGAAAGTGGTGGCAGACTGGGCTGAGTGCGCTAACTAAAGAAAACAATTTTCAAAATTTTAAACTTCAACTCTGCCTTCATCATGGTACAATTGGCGCTCCCTATTTCCTTTTCTCATGATTTTCCCTTGTGGTGTGGCTTCAAAGCAACAATACCAACAAAAAAATAATAATTGCTACCCTTTAATTTAACCTAGGAGGTAGGTCTTGCACAGTGGAACTACAATGGAAAACACAATCGAAAGGTTCTAAGCCTCCAAAACTTCTAACTCCCTTCCATTTTGAATTCTTGACTTTTTGACCAACACAAGACTTTCCCCATGGTACAACTCTCTTATATTTTCAAATGGTACGGAATGATTATTGTTCCAACCAAGAAAATGGATTTTTTTAATTTATTCAGAATATTAAAACCTGCAAAAGAATAGATTTTTTTTTTTTTGAATTCTTTTCCAGATCTGTTGAAATCTATGAAACCTGAAACTCTATTGTAAGCCCAATTTTGACCCCTGGAGTTAAGCCAACACAAGAAATTGAAAGATTTTCATCCTCCAATTTCAAAGAATCCGAGAGGGTTTTCGTGCTCCAAGGATAACGCTGAACCAAATGCTTTGCACTAGGGTTTCTAAAAATTTGCAATGATTGAATGAATTGTTTTTCCTCCAATATTTTTTTTGTGCCTTTTCCCAACAACCCTAAAAAGTAGCTAAATTTTTTTTTATTTTTTTCGAATATTCATACCCTTCTCCCTTTTAATTATTAATTACCTATTAGGTAATTAATATTTTTTTTTTTTATTTGCTTTCACATTTGCTTTTTATAATTAATAAATTAAGTGTCCTTTTTCAACATTATCAATGTCTTCCAATCAACAGCGATCTCAAATAAAGAACATAGACAAGGCTTCCTAGATAAAGCATCAGCTGCCACATTGTTCTTGCCTTTCGCATACTCTATATCGTAGTCATAAGTTTGAAGCTTACTCACCCATTTTTGTTGTCTATCATTTAAGTCCTTCTGGTTCAAGAAAACCTCAAACTATTGTGATCCATCTTGACTTAAAATCTATCAAAACCAAAATACTGTCAAAATTTGGCTAATGCATGAATGATAGCCAACATCTCTTTATCATAAATGGAAAACCTACGTTCCAAATCCTTTAGCTTCTGACTCTCAAACACAATGGGATACCCCTTCTACATCAAAACAACCCCTATTCCTTCTAATGCATCACACTCAAGAACAAACAGAATGGAGAAATCTGGAACAATGAGTACTGGGCACAAATTCATCACTTGACTTTCTTGAATGTGGCTTGGGCTGTCATCAAAAAACACATACAAATTTCCTCAGTTGTTCTTTGAAGATATGATTCATACAAGACTAGAATGTAGTTGGTGCATTGGTCAACCCAAAAGGTATAACCAAGAATTCGATGTGTTCAAAGTGGCATCTAAAAGTTATCTTGTGAACATCCTCATCCCTTACCTTGATTTGGTGATACCCAAATCTCAAGTTGATTTTCAAAAAATACGCTGCCCCATGTAGTTCATCAATCAACTCATTGATTTTGGGTATTGGGTAAATGTTCTTAATGGTCTTCCGATTCAGTGCATAGTAGTCTATACACATTCTCATTGTGCCATCCTTCTCTTTTGCCAACACTCCTGATGAGGGAAAAGGACTAGAATTTGAATGTGTGAATCCTATCTCCAACAACTCCTCAATGGCTTTCTTAATCTCCTCCTTGAAAGCTCTTGGATGAGATACGAGGTAACCATGACAAGCTTGGAGCCTAGCTCAAGCTCTATAATGTGCTCAAAACCTTCTATCAAGAGGCAATCTATGAGGTAAGTCACTAAACACTGCACCATGCGCATATAAGATTGTCAGTATCTCAATTGGATAAGATCTCTTACCCTTGAGTGTGGAAGTTGCCCTCACAAAGCATTGTGCCACCCACTCTACTTCTCCCTTACAAAAGGCCCTCTCCATCCTCTTAGTTGAAATTTGTGTAGGAGCATCATTGGCCATACCACAAACTACAACCTCCTTACCATCATGATGGAATTTCAGATCCATGGTTTTGAAATTTTGGGATATTTATCCAAGGGAATGAAGCCACTGTACCCATAACACTAAGTTTGTTTCCCCTACATTAAATACAAAGTTAATCAAACATTTTATGGGAACCTAGTGTAATGTCCAATCCTTTGACTGTCCTAGTGCATGGTATGGTGTTTCCATCGGCCATTTTGACATCAAATCCCTGAAATTCTTTTGTCAATAACCCCCTTTGTTTAAACAAACTCTCATCAATAAAGTTGTGGGTCGCCCATTGTGAAACAATACCATCGCCTTTTGCCCCTTCAACACTCCATCGATTTTGAATGGATGGTAACAAAGTGCACCTGATAATGCAGCTAGACTGCCACCAATAGTCTTCTCCACTTCAAGGGCTTTTGCCTCTACCTCTACCTCGGGTATTACCTCAAGTTCCTCTATCTCCTCCTCCTCCTCAGAGATTACCTCTATGTAATGAGCTTCTCCTTTCGGAAGAAACCTATGTCTTGGTTCCCAATCATATTTGCATAAAAAGCAAAGCTTCTTCCTTTGATATTAATTTATGAATTTCACTTCCTTAGAGATTTTAGGCCATTCTTTGTTTTGGTAACCAAGTTGGGAAGGTTTATTTTGCTGTCCAATAGTGGTGGCCCTTGGCTGTCCATAAAATGCTGGTTTTGATTGTCCAAAAGGTGTTGATCTCTATTGTCCTGTGGGCTGAAATCTGCTCATTTTAGCTGAAGTTTCAAGATCCAAGGCCTTCTTAATGGATTCCTATAAAGATATAGAAATGAAAGCTCTGACCAAGCCTCTGAGAGGTTCAGTTAAGCCCTCAATAAATAAAACCACTAGTCTTCTCTTTGAAACATCAAATACCATAACTGAGTCTCTAAAAATCAGCCACATAGGAATCAACTGTGTGCCTATCTAAGTTGTAATGTCCCCTCCCAATTAATAATCCGGATATTTTAGTGGCTTATTTTATTCCCATAAGCCATTAAATAAATTAAGGGAATTAATTATTAATTAATTAATATTATTCTCTCAAAAGCAAATATTATGAATAGTATTAATTAATTATTATAAAGTCTAAAGTGGGACCTAATTATGAGCAGAATTAAAGCAGATTTGAAAGAGATTTGTGAGCAGAATTAATGGAGATTTATGAGCAGAATTAATTAATTGTAATGCCTTCTTTACATCTAAAAGAGATTTGCGAGCAGAATTAAAGGAGATTTATGAGCAGAATTAAAGCAGATTTATGAGCAGATTTAAAGAAGATTTATGAGCAGATTTAATGCCAAACTACAAGCAGATTTAAGAGCAAACTTAGAGCAGATTTTGGGCAGATCTAGAGCAGAGATAAAAGATGAAGAATATTGCAGATTTGTGAAGGATCACCTCCCTTGTGAAGAGGCATATTAAATGGTATTTAAGGAAGATGAGATGAGTGTTTTCGAAAAAGCAAGATACAATGTAAATCATTTAATTTTGAGCAGACCTTGAGCAAAAATATTTGAAGGAAAATTGTGTTAAAATGTTTCATCAAATGCATGCAGATTTGTGAGGGAAATATCAGCAAATTTGTGAAGGAAATATAATCAAGAAGACAACACTTTGTTGAGTTAGAGGTTGGTGCCTCATATTAGAGAGGTTAGTACCTCATATAGAAGAGATTGGTGTCTCCTACTGAGTTGGTGCTCAGCATTGACGATTGGCGCCTCCAGTGGGTTGGTGCCTACAAAGAGTAGTGGGCAATGGTGTCTCCAATGGGTTGTTGCCTACAAAGATTAGAAGGGATTGTTGTCTCCTGTAGGTTGGTGCCTTCAAATTTTGTAAGAGAATTTCAAATATATATAAGCAATATTTTTCCGTGGTTTTCTCCCAAAAGAGTTTTCCACAAAAATCTTCTGTTCATAATTGCTAGATCTTGTATGCTTGTTGTTGCTATAGTTGATTAAGTTTTGAAAAAATAAAAGATTATTTTATACTGATTCACATCCGCCCCCCCTCTCAATATAAGTGTGTGCTCAACAATTGGTATCAGAGCAGGTCCCTTTGGAGATAGTCTAACCACTTGAAGGTAGATCTTGGAAGCATACATGGCTAATCAAGAAGGAAAAGAAGTGATGGATATAGAAGAAGAAAAGAATGATGAAATTGATGAAGAAGTAAATTTGGAAGAGGAACTTATATGTGCTCTAAATGAAACCAAGAAACTTAGGAAGAAGAATTTGAAGGAAAAATTACAACTTCAAGAAGAATGGGAATCTAAGGAAAAAATGTCACAAAATCTTGACGAATTGGAGAAATGACCATCAATCTGAAAATTCAAATTGAAGAGGCGAAATGAATTGAGGAAGAGGTAAGAATTTAATTAAAGGAAAAAGAAGAATATTGTGAGAAGTATGAGTCAGAAATTGTTTCCTTGAGGAAAGAATTAGAGAAAGCATCTACTAAGCTAGACAAGAGCCTCAAGTTTGAAAAGACTACCAAGATTTTGAATGATATTATAAATAGGCAAAGGCCACCATTTATAAAGACTGGTCTTTGACATAAGGAAAATCAGATGGCCAACAAAGAAGATTTCAAAGAGCCACCAAAAAAGACATGCTCAAAAACTGAAGAGTTATGCTAATGCCCTCAAAAGTCCCACCACAAGTGGAAGCAGCAAGAAGAAAGAGAATCAGGTCCCATAGAAAATAAGCACTCCTCCAAAAGTTAAAAAGGACAAATTCAAAAAGTCTTTTCCTCAGAGGCAAGCGTTTGTGATTAGGCTCTGAAATTCCTTTTATGGTTCTTGCTATTCTTGTAATTATTTTGGTCATAAAGTAAGAGATTGTATGACTCATGCAATAATTTTTTCTTGGAACAAAGATAGAAGTCCTTATGGGTTCTCAAATAGGAACTATAATTCATTTGCTCCTCTATTGGATTACTAAATGCAACTACTTTGGTCATATAGCCCGGTTTTGTAGAAGTGGTTTTGTAGAACCTCCTCAAAAAAACAAGGTGGATACCCTTGGCAAGCAAAAGGAAGAATCTACAAAATTTTGGAAGAGGAAGCAAGAGCAAGAGAAGGAAAGATCTATGCTTGTGCAAATTGCATTCCATGCACAAGACGTATCACTAAGTTCATAAGGAGAAGTATGAATTCAGGGGGAGCTACTCCTTGCATTATCTTTCAGCTCCATGGAGAAGACAATTCAAACATAGATCAGTTGATGTATATTCTATATGAGGGTAATGAGCATCCCCTTGCCATTGATGCAAAGGGGGAGAGATACAGAAAGGGGAAGATTTACAAACAGGGAGAGCATCACAGAAATGAGGGAGAATCACATTACGGAGGAGAGCAGTATGTTACATCCCTTTGCCATTAATGTCAAAGGGGCAGAGTTACAGCAAAAGGGAAAATTATGTCGCCATCAATACAAAGGGGGAGATTGTTGGATTAATTTTCATTGATATCAAAGGCATATGGGAGATTATTGGCAAAGTTTATTATCATTGATGTCAAGAAAAATGTCATGGATGTCATGATGTCATCATTGGACAAAGAAGAATGTGATTGATGTCAAAAAGAAAATCATTAGTTCAAGAAGAAAATTGATTTATGTGAAGTAGCAGCGATGAAATGGAATTAGAGACATAAGGATAATAATGGCCAACCACCTTTGCTAGCATATTTGTAGGGAAGATTTAAACGTATGTTGGCCGACCTCATCCTTGGCGCCCAAGACAAAGACCTCATATTAATGCTAATGTTGGCCAACCTGCAGCGTGATTTTTGAGATAATAAAAGAAATTAAAATAATTATTTTTCTCATACATGGCCGACTCCCTTTGAGGAGGCCGACCTACTTTGTGAGAAGACACATGATTGCATATAAAAAGAAGTGGTTTGGAGGTTTTTTAATAAAACAATTCAATGCAAATCATTTCCAATTTCGAGCAGACTGAAGGACAAGAAAGACAGAATTCCAAAATAAAAAGAAGCAGATTTCTAAAAGAGATTTGAGAGCAGATTTAAAGGAGATTTATGAGCAGAATTAAAGCACATTTATGAGCAGATTTAATGAAGATTTATGAGAAAATTTAGAGCAGATTTAATGCAGAATTACAAGCAGGTTTAAAAGCAGATTTTGAGCAGAACTAGAGCAGAGATAAAAGATGAAGAATGTTGTAGATTTGTGAAGGATCACCTCCTTTGTAAAGAGGCATATTAGATGGTATTTAAGGAAGATGAGATGAGTGTTTCGATCAAGCAAGATACAATGTAAATCATTGAATTTTGACCAGACCTTAAGTAGAAATATTTGAAGGAAAACTATGTGGAACTGTTACATCAAATACATGCAGATTTGTGAGAGAAATATACGCAAATTTGTGAAGGAAATATAATCAAGAAGACAAGACATTGTTGAGTTAGAGATTGGTGCCTCTTGTTGAGTTGGTCATCAGCGGTGGGAATTGTTGTCTCCACTAGGTGTGTGCCTACAATGTTTGTAAGAGAATTTCATATATATATATATATAAGCAATATTTTGCCTTGGTTTTCTCCCAAAAGGGTTTCCACATAAATCTTGTGTTCTTAATAGCTAGATCTTGTATGCTTGTTTTTGCTATAGTTAATTAAGTTTTGAAAAAATAAAAGATTAGCTTAAACTGATTCACCCTCCCAACTCTCAGTATAAGCGTGTGCTCAACAGGCTTTAATTTACTTTTAATGAATATAATATTAAAAAAGTAGCATGCAAACAAATTGATGAAAGGAATATTTAAATTAAAACAAGCATCTAACAAATGTAGGAACTTGAATGTGGCAACAGGAATTTTTGTTCTTTTTCTTTTTTGACTTTTCAACTAACCTGGACCATCCCTCCTTGTAATTTACTTTATTTCAAAGTGCTGGACAAAATTAAAGTGGGACATGTTTTAGGATGGTGCACTAGCGCAAAAGCCAGATCCAAAAAAATTGTTAGCTACCAATCCTTACAGCTCATGTGGCAGCTAGAGAAGTCAAACAAGGAATATCCTTAATGTTGTGTTGGCTCTAAATGTGGAGGTAGACTTGGCTGAGTGCGCTAGCCAAAGAAAACAACTTTCAAAATTTTAAACATCAACTCTCCCTTCACCATGGTACGGCTAACGCACCATATTTCCTTTTCCCACGATTTTTCCTTGTAGCACGGCTTCAAAACTACAATACCAGAAAAAAATTTAATCACCACCCTCTAATCCGACTTGGGTGGTAGGTCTTGGAAAGTGCAACTACCATAAAAGACAACCAAAAAGTTATAAGCCTCCAAAACCTGCAACTCCCTTCCATTTTGAATTTCTTGACTTTTTGACCACCATGAAGGACATTTCCAATGGTATAGCTCTCTTATATTTTCAAATGGTACAAAGTGATTATTGTTCCAGCCAGCAAAATGTAATTTTCTAATTTACCTCAAATATTAAAACATGCAAAAGAATAGAATTTTTTTTTTTGAATTCTTTTCCAACTCTATTAAAATTTGTGAAACCTGAAACTCTATTGTAAGCCCTATTTTCACCCCTAGAGTGAAGCCAACACAAGAAACTGTAAGATTTTCGCCCTCAAAATTCAAAGGATCCGAGAGGGTTTTCATCTTCCAAGAATAATCCTGAAGAAAATGCTCTACACTAGGGTTTCTAAAAATTTGCAATGATTGAATGAATTGTTTTTCCTCCAATATTTAATTTTAATGTTTTTTTCTCGGCAAACCTAGAAAAAACTAAAACTTACTTTTTTATTTTATTTTGAATATTCATACCCTTTTCCCTTTTAATTATTAATTACCTTTTAGGTAATTTTTATTTGTTTTATTTGAATATTCAACATTTCCACTTTATAATATTTATTTGCTTTTTCGCCCAAAGTAATAATGATAAATAAGTGCCCTTTTTGAAAATTATAACTTAGGTGCTTTTGACACTTAACAAATTATTATTATATTATTCCTTTGTAAATCCTTCCTTCAGCCTAGGGGTAATAAAGATAGGCTTTGGGTTCGCCGATTCAACACAGTTCAAAATAGGGGACATTACAACTGAAATATTCCTATTTAATATTTTTCAACTATTCTTGGAGTTTTGATTTTATTTTTTTGGCAAGTTTTAAATAATTGAATGTTGGCTTGAATTTACTTTTCGTGAATATAATATTAATAAAGTAACATGCAAGCAAATTGATTAAAGGAATATTTAAATTCAAATAAGCATCTAACAAATGTAGGAACTTGAATGTAGCGGCAAGATTTTTTGTTCTTTTTTATTGACTTTTCAACTAAGTTGGACCGTCCCAATGCCTGAGATTTATTTTCTTTCAAAGTGTTGGACAAAATTGAAGTGGGTAGCAAATTTTAGGATGGTATGGTGGCCCAAAAAAAACACATCCAAAAATTTTGTTGGCTACCAATCCTTGCAACTGATGTGGTGGGTGGGGAAGTCAAAATAGGAATATCATTAATGTTGTGTTGGCTCTAAATATGGCAGTAGACTTGGCTTAGTGCACTAGCTAAAGAAAACAAGTTTCAAAATTTCAAAGTTCAACTCTCCATTCAACATGGTATGGCTAACACTCCCTATTTCCTTTTCCTGCAACTTTCCCTTGTGGTGTGGCTTCAAAACAACAATACCAACAAAAAAATTTGATTCCCACCCTCTAATCTAACTTGGGCAGCAAGTCTTGGAAAGTGCAACTACCATAGAAAACACAACCAAAAAGTTCTAAGCCTCCAAAACTTGCGACTCCCTTCCATTTTGAATTTCTTGACTTTTTGACCACTACATAGGACTTTCCAATGGTGCAACTATCTTATATTTTTAAATGGTATGAAATGATTAATTTTCCATCCAACAAAATGTAATTTTCTAACTTATTCATAATATTAAAACCTGCAAACGAACAGAATTTTTTTTTAATTATTTTCCAGATTTGTTGAAATTTGTGAAACCTGAAACTCTATTGTCAGCCCAATTTGGACCCATGGAGTGAAGCCAACACAAGAAACTGGAAGATTTTCACCCTCCAATTTCAAAGGATCCGAGATTGTTTTCGTGCTCCAGGAATAATGCTAAACCAAATGCTCTCCACTAGTGTTTCTGAAAATCTGCAATGATTGAATGAACTGTTTTTCCTCCAATATTTTATTTTTCTGTTTTTCTCCCAAAAACCCTAAAAGGTAACTAAAATTACTTTTTTTATTTTATTTTAAATATTCATACTCTTTTCCCTTTTAATTATTAATTACCTTTTAGGTAATTAATATTTCTTTTATTTGAATATTAAACATTTTCACTTTATAATTTTTTATCTTTTTGCCCAAAGTAATAATAATAAATTGTCATTTTTAAACATTGAAACTTAGTTGTTTTTGACACCTGATAAATTATTATTATTTTATTCTCCCACAAATCTTCCCTTCAACCTATGGGGAATAAAGATATGCTTTCAATCCACCAACTTGCTTAATTCGAAAAAGAGGACATTACAATACCAAAAGGTAGGTGATCAGATGTAGCATTTGTCAATTAGCTAAAGGCAGCAGCCATAATGTTGGATCATAAAACCATTCTCCAGTGCCAAATGAGACTTGAGAGGAATTGGCCTGACTTTATACTAGGCATGTAAAGTACAGTGAGAAGTAATTATTCCACATTTCCAGTTGAGGAAATGACACATTCTATTCCTTTTAATGAACATTGAAAATCAATCGTGGCACACATGAACCAAACCAATCATGTAGCATTTTTGTGTGAAAATTTTGTTGGACACAAATGAGAAGTGCATTATCAAGTGAGGAAATGGCTGCATCTCACTAATCAAAAGTATATGTTGAGAGAAAATGAATCTAGGACACAAAAATCATTTTCCATTGAAGAACCAACGAAAAAGAAAATCCATCTACAAATGGATAGGTTTACAATTAAAACCAGTGAAAAAGAGAAACAAAAAACTGCTACTTCCAAGATTATGAGGAAGCTCATAGATAATGCTTAGGAAATGAAGTTGCTAGGGTGATACAACATTTTGCTCAACTTCAATATGGCAGATTTATATACTTGTCAATGGAATAGAGATGCCAAAATTGAGGTTGAACGACCAATAGACTGTAAGGGATAAAACCAAAGAAAGGATATGAACAAGAATAAGGTTACAGTGAATATTCCTGTACTTCATATCAATAAATAACTCAGGCTTTGAATTGTGTCCACTGTCCACAATACCTAGAGCATGAAAAAACTTGTCTTCATAGGATGGGGCAATAGCCAACAATATGTCCATGTAACCCCCATGCTACAATCAGTCAAAGCTATTTCCTTGTAATTTTTCTTCAAAGCAACGTTTGATTTCTAAAACAAATGCAAGTGGGAAAGACAATCCCAATTCTCTAATAATAAGCTTTGCTTTTATTTGTACTTTTTATGAGAACAATTATCAATTCTCTCAGATTTGAAAGAATATGTATCTAAGTCAAGATAGATTATCTGCCTTATCACAAACGTATGAAGTACTCAGCAAAGTTCTTCCATTATTTGTAAGGAATCTTCCAAAAAAAAGTAATTCCTTGCTAATGACTTCATAGTCATTAGTTGGCATGCCAATTTCAGACATTCTAGTTCTTGACATTGTTTTAAAGGTTCTTTCCTTTTTTAACCACACAATCATGTTTTCTCCCCAGAGAGAGAAACAGAGAAAGATTCTAGCTGTATAATTTGGTTATCTTGTCTATTCATCATGGTGTCTTATCCTTTAATAAGTTTGACATTCAAATCCTTCTCTCTCCCTACATCATGTGCTCTTCCTTTTTTCTCTTTCTTTGTCTTCCAAGGACTGGTCCATCTTTATGATGTCCAAATGCATGTTTCTTCCTGTTATCCTCATCGTCACCTCAATCATCTCCTTTCCCATCATAAACAACATCTCCTATATTGTGGCACCTTGCAGATTACTTATTGGGTCTTTTTCATCTGAAATCTCAGAACTTCCATGATTTATTTTTTATTTTTTGTGGTTCTATACTATAGGCTTAATGATATCCAAAATACCTATTCTACAGATGCATTCCTTGGCACATACACCCTATAGTGTCTAGAATTCACGCAAAACAATATACAAGGAAGCTTCTAAAAGAAGAAAGGTAAGCATACAATTCAATAGATACATGAAATAGGTTCAGAATTAAGCCCACTAGATTCCACCAGTTGAAAATCAATCTGCCTCAGTAGCTGAGTGCTCTCACTGATCTATCCATCAAGTTGTTCTCACTTCTACTTATATAGAGAGGAAGGGCGATGCTTACACATCCTCCAACAATCCATCTTTAGGTGCTTAATCAATACATTTAGGTATTTGAATGGAAGTCTTCTACCTCGTAAAATATAGACTTTTGAGAAGTAGTCACATATTTCTTGGTGACAATGACAATTTATTTTTCCCTTTAGGGATTTATTTTCATCGTTGAATATGTTTTAGTTCAAATGAATGACACCATGGGTATAAACTGATCCTATATGTGCTACAATTATTTTCTATGGCTTTTATCAAAAGCTTTAATACCCATCTGAAAATAGAGGTACTTCTTAAATGCTTCCAATTCGTGCAATTATTATGGATGTCCCACAACAAATAAATCACCACTTATTTAATCAATCCTTTTGACATGTAGAAAAATCAATTGTTTATATATCTTCATTGACACCATTGTTATCAACATGAACAAACTTTATTTTTGCGTTATTTATCCATGAACAATTGGGGAAAATATTTAGGGACATGGATTTGGAGGAATAAGGGTCAGATCTCAATATTTTCATTCCTCGCCTTTTTCTTACTTGGTGCATTTAACAATTCCAATTATTCATTCATTTCCAAATATGAATAGAAGGCTCAAAAATTAATTTGGCAGTGTTTTTTAATCTAGAGACCTCATTGGGTTATCACAAGCAAAAAGAATCGATCATTCTACTAAAAAATACAATCAACAAACTAAACCATTTTATTGGGAAGAAAAATGGCATCTCTAAATAATCAAGTTTTCTACTCTATTACTGAGTCCATATCAAACCCCCATCCCCATATGGGTTTGAAACAGGAATTGATTTGGCCCAAGGATGCCCAAGGAACTACCCTAGCATCCTAGGTTCCTTGTGGATCCTTCTATGTAACTATGTTACCGGGTCCTTCATATCAAGCCCCCATCCCCATATGGATATGAAACAGGTCCTAATTTGACCCAGGTATGCCCAAGGTACCACCCAGGCACGTCGCGCTTCTTGTGGATCCTTTTGTGTGAAGGACCCACAAAGAACTTGAGGCATCCAGAAAGTACATTGGGCATATCCAAGCAAACCCAAGCGTACGCGCAGTTCAAGGGGCTCAAAATAGACATAAAAAACATTTTAAAAAGCATTTTATTTTCTAAAAACACTCCCAAAAGGCTTTGATTGCCCTAAAGTGACGGCATAACAAAGTTGTCAACTCATTTCACAAACAAAAAAGGCCAAAACTGCATTTTTCCATCCAAGCTGCTATTGCTGAATTTTAAAGGTTGGTTATTTTTTTTTCGAAGGTGAGGGTTATAGGAGAGTTAAACCTACACCAACAAGGGACAAATAACTGCATAGAGAAGATTTAACTATCAAAGTTGTTGTACCCCAAAATTAAAATTTTTGTTACACTTAGACATTTTGAAGAAATCAGTAAAAGTCTTCTTAAATCAGTCAAAAAGGTCAAAATTTGGGTGTACATGTCTTGCATGAGGGGTTAACACACAAAATTTTCAAAATCTGACAATCTCGGTCTGCTCAAAGAAGCTTAATCTACAAAACCCAAATCTCAGTTTTTCATCCCTACTTTTTAGGAAAACTGCTATTTTAGAAATTTTCTAAAAATAGTAACTTTTTCTGGGTTTTTCTGGGTTTCTTTGGAAACCGATACTGGCAAAACTTTCTATTTTTAGAAAGTTTCTAAAAATAGAAAATTGGTCCGGTAGAGTTCAAACTGATTTTGATTGGCTCAAAATACTTCCATATTAGGCTGGTGCAGTTAGAATCTCAAAATAATCAGTTTTTCCCTAGTGGGTCTATTCTGCTTTTTCAGAAGCATTTCAAGAACTCCAAAGCCATCAATAGAGGTCAGTCAGCTGCCAGGCGTCAAATTCAACACTCAGGCGTTCAACAAAAGGTGAGTTCAAGAGCAAGCACGAAGAACAAAGAAGGTGAAAAACTGTGGAAATTTTCTAACACTGCTTGTCATGGGCGCCCCAGAGGAAGATAGGTGCCCATCTTTTTAGGGCACCAAATGATGAAATTAGGATTTGAGCCTCCAGGCAAAGTTGTTCAATTTCCTCCCAGCTCCGCAATGAATCTCACAGTGCAGTCAAAGGATCATCCAGTCACCCGGAATTCGAGGTCAAACGAAGCAGTTTCAAAAAGAATGCAGAATGAAAATCATGGAAATCACTAAAAGTTTCTAAGTCTGGGAACTTTGGGCGCCCCAGGTGCCCAAGGGCACCCAGCTTTTTGAAGGAGCAAATCCAGTAGTTAGGGTTTGCTAATGTGCTCAATCTCTCCAGAATTCAGTCAGCTTCGCAGCGGATATCTTCGTCAGATTGTCAGACTAGTCAATCTCCGACAAATTCAGATCGAAGCTAAAGATATAGAATGAAGGTTCAAATTTGAAAATGAATATCGAATGAAAATGGTTAAGTCTGGAGGAGTTGGGCGCCCCAGAAGGAAATAGGTGCCCCTGATTTTGAGGGCTTAAACAGATGAATTTTCCAATAGAACCTCTAGTGTGACTTCTCCAGAATAGATCAAGCTTTCCAACGAGATCACCAGCATGTCAATCTGAGTTTGCAGTCACCAGATGCAAAAGGCTGAACAAAGAGTTTGACGAGGGTGGAAATTTTAGATTTCAAAAGCAAAGGTAAAATTCATGGAAAATATTCTTAGTGGAGTTGGGCGCCCCTAGAGAGGAAGGGGGCTCAAGCTTTTGAAGGCCCAAACTCAACTTTTTGATGAAGTTGCTCCTAGAGAACCGCTTCCAAAATCTTCTCAACTTCGCGACAAGCCCAGTCGCCAGTCAATCCGAGCTCCGGATCACCAGATCAGGCGAGATCATCTGTAGAAGTGAAAGGATGAAGAAAGTGAAAAATGGCTAAGTCTGCTTAAGTTGGGCGCCCCTAGAGAGAAAAGGCGCCCAAGATTTTGAGCCCTGAGATGTTAGAATTTGCAGATACGGCTTCTAAGATCACTTCGTCAATTTCAGTCAAGCTATCCAATGGAGTTAACGGTCAGTCGATCGGATCAGCGTAGCTCCCGGAATCAGGATTTCATCAGAAGATCAAAGGGAAAAGGAAGAACTTGAAAATCATAAAAATGGCTAACACTATGAAAGTTCGGAGCCCCTGGAGGAAATAGACTCCCATGAATTTGAAGGTCAAAACGAAGTTTTTCGCCAGAGATGCCTCCAAAACAATTTTCTTAGAATCAGTCGAGCTTCATGATGAATTATTCAGCTCGTCCACCAGTTCAACTGAACATTCAGAAATCAGGATCAAACCAAGGGTCAAAATGGAAGAAAAGTTGAAAAACTCATAAAAGTGGTTAAATCTTAATGAAGTAGGCACCTCTAGCCAAGAAGGGCGCCCAACTTACAATGCCTTAGTGAAATTTTCAAAGTTTTCAAAAGATTCAAAATGGCAAGGGAAAGATGAATGTCTAAATTCATTGAACAAGCTGTGTTTAGGGTTTGAAGATTAAAGCAAAAGAAAGCAAAATCTATTTCAAGCCCTAAATCTATTTAAGACATCTCTTCCTTTCAGTTTTCATCATTTTTGCAGGTGGCTTCCAAAGAAGAAAAGTGGAGCAGCAACTTTGAGGTTTTATTTCAAGATTCAAGAGCTCAAGGTTGCTGATTTTCATGAATAATTTTCAGACCAGCAACATCAGACCTTGCTTTTTCATGCTTTTTCATCCAGAAGATCAAATTTTTGAAGGAGAAGATCAAAGATTTTAATTTTCAGCCTTCTGGGTTTTCTTCATCTCGTTCTTCTGGAGAATTTTTTGAGGAAATTTATCAAGTTGCAGCAGCCGCTTTTTCCTTGCATGTCAGTGAAATCTTCAGGGTTTTCAATTTTTGATCATCTGGGTCCTCTTGTAACAGTCTTCTGAAGAAAACCCATATCACAGCTTTTTCAAGAAAAATTCAAAATCTAGGGTTGGCTGCTTTTTCGATCAGCCACCAGTATTTTTTCAAATCCCGATCCAACTAGGTCCATTTCTAATTGTATTACGAACAAAACCCAAGTGCGGCTTTTCAATGAAAAAATCTAAGTTACCGATTCGCCATACTTAGCCTCCGGATACGATACGGTACGATTCGGGTACGGGATTCGGATTCGGTACGGTACAGATTCGGCCAGATTTGATTTTTTGTCTGTGGATACGTATCAGATTCGAAATGGCACTATAGATTCTTCCAGGATTCGGCGCGACGAATCCGAGCAGAATCCGCGACGTTTTTTCACGTCAAAACGCCCAGTCCGCAAAAAACGTCTTTTTTTAATCATTTTTTATTATTTGTTTGACCGGATGTTGACTTCTAAACATTAAAATATTCATTGCAACCCTAATTTCGACCTCCAAACACACTAAATAGGTAAAAACAATTTCATTTTAACAATTTGTGAAAGAAAAACGAGTTTTTTTGCCTCCATTGCTGAACTTGCTCTCTTGCTTGCACAAGCTCGAACAGAGTTGAAGGCTGATCGTTGGTTGTTCAAGGTTGATTGCTGTGCTATTCCTAAGCACTTGCAAGTGTTTGCCAAGATTCAAGAAGACTGTAGAGCAAGATTTGTTCAAAAAAGGTAGGTTTCTTTGAAATTTTTTGATTTTTTTTTTACATTTTTTTAAAGTTTATGTTTAACAAATGAACTATTTTGTTTTGTTTTTATTGTATTACTATTACTTTTGTTGATTGTTCTCATTCTTTTAAGCTTTTTAGTTTCAAATTTCAATACCAAAATTATTTCAAGCTATTGTGCCCTGGCCCTTAGGTATTACAATGGCATCTGCTTCTAATTCAGGCCAATCTCGTTTCAAAATAAGTGCAACCTCTCCCCTTTGGAAATATGTAGAAATGGTTCAACAATGTCCAGGTGGTGGAGTATTTGTTTGGATTTGTGGTCATTGCAAAATTCAATACACGAGCTCATACAGTCGAGTGAAAGCCCACTTGTGTAGTATCCCTGATATTGGCATCAAACCTTGTCCGGGACCTCCAGAAGGTGATGGCAAAGGCCTTGTAGATGACATAGTGTTGAAATATATTGCTGAGCAAGAAAAAGCAGATCAAAAAGCTGCTAGTCTTAAAAAAAACCATCCTTTGAAGAAAGGATCTCAATCCATGAAACCCCCTACACCACCTACTTGTATTCCACCTACAGAAAGCCATCCATTTATGAACATCCCTCAAGAGCAAACCGTGCCCTCATCAAATAAAAGATCTAAGGGACCGTTGGAAGTTTCATTTCAAAATGAGGCAAGAGAGATTGCTGATCAAGACATAGCAAGATGTGTCTATGCCAATGGATTGGCATTCAACGTTGTTCGTTCACCATATTGGCAAAAAATGGTGAAATCTATTAATGAGGCTCCAAAAGGGGTATAAGGGCCCAGGTTTTGAGAAGGTGCATTGCACCTTATTGGAGAAAGAGGTGAAACATGTAGCAGACTCTTTGAAGCCCATAAGGGATTCATGGATTGAAACAGGGGTGACCATCGTTTCTGATGGATGGAAAGATGCAAAAAATCGCCCATGATCAATGTTATTGCCGTGTCCCCTAAAGGGGCAATGTTTTTGAGAGCAGTGGATTGTGAGGGACAGGTGAAAGATGGTCCATTTATTGCTAACATCCTTTGCCAAGCCATTGAAGAAGTGGGCCATCAAAATGTTGTGCAAGTTGTAACCGACAATGCCAAAAATTGTAGGGCTGCTGGGTTATTGATTGAGGAGAAGTATCCACACATTTTTTGGACACCTTGTGCTGTCCACTCCCTCAATCTAATGCTACAAAAAATTGGATCCAAAATTGAGTGGATCAAACAGGTGTATGCTGAGGGCGAAGACATCCAAATGTTTGTCACCAACCACCATATGACACAAGGAATATTTAGACAATTCTCAAAATTGGAATTGTTGAAGGTAAGTTAATTGAAATTCTCAATATTCTTAAATTTTTAGTTTTCTTTTAATTTTAAATTTTGATTTTGTAAATTTAAATTACATTTTAATTTTAATTTTGATTTCCAAACAGGTTGTAGAGACCCGTTTTGCCTCCAACACAATTGTGTTGAGACGACTTATAAAGGTTCGTGAGGCACTTTGTGCCATGGTAATCAGCCCTAATTGGGCCATATGGAAGCAATCTAGCAGTGAAAGGGCAAATAGGATCAGGCAAAGGATACTAGATGATTGTTGGTGGGATCGTGTTGAGTACCTGGTCAGTTCCACTGAGCCTATACTGAGCATGATCCGTTACACAGACATGGATAGACCTTGTTTGGGAGAAGTATATGATGGTATCGACTCAATGATTGAGAAGATGAAAACCATCATCAATGCAAAAGAGGAAGATCCTGATGAAAAGTTCTTCAAAGAGCTACAGGAAATCATGGTTGATAGATGGAACAAAATGACCACTCCATTGCATCTTCTTGCTTTTGCATTGAGTCCCAAATATTATAGTCCTGAGCTTCTTTCTGTTACATCAAGAGTTGCTCCATATAGGGATGTTGAAGTGGCTCAAGGTTACAAGGCAGCAATTCAGAGACTCTTCATTGATCGTGACCAACGTGATCGAGTGAGGGCTGAGTTCATGGCTTTTGCATGCTCCGGTAGTGTTGCTCAGAATCTTGATGCTCTTCGAGACAAGTACAGGGTAGATGGTCATAGTTGGTGGTACTTCCATGGCCAAGAATACATGCACATCCAACCAATTGCAATAAAAATCTTATCCCAAGTAAGTTTTATATTTTGTAATTTTAATTTTAATTTATAATTTTATATTAATTAATAATTTTGTTTAGTTAAATTTTGTAACTCTTAAGTCTTAACTATTTAATTTGGTCTTGACTCTTAATAGGTTGCTAGTTCATCTTCTTTAGAGAGGAATTGGAGCACATACTCCTTCATCCACTCAATAAAACGCAATAGGCTGCATTCAAAAAAGGCAGAGGACTTGGTGTATGTGCATTCAAACTTGCGCCTCCTTACACACAAGCAAAGTTCCTACAAAGAAGGAGACACAAGGAGGTGGGATATTGAGCCAGAGCAGCTTGACTTGGATGCTTCCACAAGTCACTTAGCTGCACTTGATATTGATGATGAGTATGAGCCTGGAGCAGCTACTGATCGTGAGAGTGGTAGTGTTAGTGCTACTGCTACTGCTAGTGGCAGTGCTTGTGCGAGTGCCACGAATGCTATTTGTGGTTCTACGCAAAATGTAGCATCTAATAATGCTAGTTTGTTTGATAATGATGACCCATATGATTCAGATTGATCAATGATCAATAATGGCTGATTGTAAACGTTTGACATTTTATGTTTGAACTTTAATTTATAATTTTATATCATGACAATCGAGTAATCACTAATATTTTAATATTTGACTTAGTGACTATGAAAGTGGTGATGTATTTTTGCTATGTTATTAGACTATTAATATGGTGGTGTATTCTGAACTTAATTACTACTGCAAATATGTATATATTTTTTATTTTTATATGTTTTTTGTATTGCCGTACCCAAGCCGTACCCAAACCCAAATTTTTTTCTTGAATCCACGTCTAGGATTAGCGTGCGATACCAGATCCAAAAGCGAATTCGGTATCTTAGGAAAAAATTGAAGAAATTAGGGTTCTTGCTTTTGATCTAAATTCAAAATTTCAAAATGGACGGAATCTGGGTTGTCTTGCAACGAAATTCTAAGCAAAACCCATATCTCAAAAAAAATTCCATAAATTTGTCCGTTTGAGGCCAAAAAACCAGCATTCTAAAAATAGAAAGTTGCTCAAAACTTGTCTAAACATAGGAAAGTTTACAGTCATTCTTCAAGGTTTTCAATATGGAGTACACTCCCCTCGAGTTTAAGACCAAATCAGCACTATATCAAAACTTCATCATCTCAGCTGAAGAACACGAGGAGGTGTGATATGAGGAAAAGGGAAGGTATCAAAAAAAAGTTGTGCAATACTCTTCTGTTGGAAATCAAGAGAGGTGTCAGAAACATAAAGTTGCAGAGCCGCCAAGTTATCAATTAGTGAGTCATCTTTTCGGGCAGCGATGTTAGAACTCATAAAGCAGTTGAAGAAGTGAAAGATTGTCTAAGTTTAGTCCACCGGAAGGGGCCGAAGATCTTGGAAATCGAATATTACCTTAGATGGTATCGATACTTTTGGCCCAGGGACCAGTTTCTTGCTTTTTAAGCGAATTATGATTGAGATTTAAAAGCGGCTTTCATCTAGAAGCTTTCTTTCGCTTTCTTTTATTCTTGGAGCAGTTATCCATTCTTTGAAGAAGAAAGAAGATAAATGTAATAGTTAGTGTTTCTGCTTTTCACCTTTCTTAGGTGTTAGATGTTATCTTCTTTCTAGATTTAGAAATAAACGCTGGCGAGCAAGCCCTAGATTAATGAAAACAAGGAGATTTTAGGTTCCCTACTCCTTTGCTTGCCTACCATAGTAAAGTCTTTGCTCATTAGTTTTCTTTAATGGTTATTGTGATAGCAAATTGCTGAGTCTCCTTTAGCCAGCAAGCTGTTATTCAGTGTTAGTTCACTTGTGTTTATGATGGCGAATTGTTGAGTCTCTTTTAGCCAACAAGTAGTTGTTGTAATCGCTGTCCCTTTTGTGTAAGAACAAGTTTGCAAGCCTCTTTAGCTGCAAGTTCTTGTTCCGTGCATGTGTTAGGATAATCTTTGTTCCAGAAGTTTGAGAAATAAAATCATGAGCCTCCTTTGCCTTCGTATAATGTCTCAGATTTCCGTTATTTGTGTTATGCTTTTATGATCTTAATTTCAGCTTACATTCAAGTGTGTAGATGTTTGTTGGAAAAGAGTTTATTGAAGCACTTTGTCAGAGAATCAACCTTGTTCATTTCTAGTTTCTCTTGCTCTGTGTATTACTTGAGAAGTTAGAAACGTCTTTAGCTTAAGTTAGTCATAGTTGAAGTTCTTAAATCAGAAAATCTCAGCTGCATCGTTTGTGTTTTATAAACCTTGTGCTCTAGCTGATCAAAAAGATAGGCAGCTTAGTTTTTAGTTTACTTTCTTTCAACACCATTAGCAAGAGGGAGCTTCCCCTCCTAATTTGAAGAGCAGTTTATCTGTGCATAGATGTCCGTTTCAAATATGCATTCCAGAGGTGCGAATTTAAACGCCAACAGTGAATAAAAATTTCATTTTTTAAAGATTTTTCAAGTTTTTTCAAAAAAAATCAAATTTCCTTTTTTTTTGTTAAGTTTTGAAAAAAAAATTTAACTTTTTATGCATAACGGGTTATAATGTTGATTTGTTTTTATAAGTTGTAGGGTTGTTAATTTGTAATATTTTTCATTTTAGGTTCATACAAAGTGGCCGGTAGTTCTAATTTAGTTGCCCAAAATGCAAAGAGTTCATTTTAAATTTGATGCATCATCACCTCTTTGGCAACATACAACAATGATTAAACAACTTCTTGGTGGTGAGGGTTATCTTTGGAGTTATAGCAAAGTTGTAAAAGAGTATAAGAGTTCATACTCTTGAGTGAAAGCTCACTTCTCTTCTATACCTTTTCAAGGAATAAGAGTTTGTCCTAGGCCAAATAGAAAAGGGTTGCCAAAGCATCAAATATTGGGTTATATTAAAGAACAAGAGGATGTCGACACAGCAAGTAATAGATAAAAGACTCTTGCATATCCTCTTGCCAAGAAAAGCTTGTAAAATCCTCCTAGTAGCTTATCACAACCGGTTGGCACACATCTTTTCATGCCAATGCCACCATCTTCTAGAGAAGAGAATGTTTTGGCTTTGCATAAAAGAGGCTCATTGAAGAAGGCCTTCTAGAATGAAGAGAGGGAGATTGCAGATCAGAGCACTGCTCTTGCATTTATGGCAATGAACTTCCTTCCAACCTTGTTACATCACCATATTAGCGGGATTTGGTGATGACCATTTCCAATACACCCTCTGATTATGTTATTCCTGGGTATGAAAAGGTGTGAACGACCTTATTGGCAAAGACCTTATTGGCAAAGGAGATAGCTTCAATAGAGGCACCATTAAGAGCAATCAAAGATACATGGTCAGAAACTGTTGTGTTCGTTTCTAATAGATGGAAAGATTGCAAAAATAGACCATTGATCAATGTTATAGTAGTGTCCCATAAAGGGGCTACGTTGTTGAAGGCAGTGGATTGTGAGGGGCAAGTGAAAGATGCAAATTCAATACCCAATATTCTCATAGAATCCATTGAAATGGTGAGCCTTGAAATATGTTGTACAAGTCATAATGGACAAAGCTAAAAATTGTAGGGCAGCTAGTTCTATAGTGGAGGGTACATATGGTCAATTTTTTGAACACCATGTGTGGTCCACTCACTAGGCTTGATATTACAAAATATTAGCACACAAATTCAATGGGTCAAACAAATTTGCATGGAGGGCAAGGAGAATATTTGTGGTTAATCATCATGTCACAAGACATCTTCAAGACCACCTCCAAGTTCGAGTTGTTGAAGGTAATTTTACTAATTTAAATTTTATTTTTCTATATAATTTTTTATTTTCTACTTTTTTATCTTTAATTATTGATATATGACGTATTTTTTAACACCGTGTAAGGTGGCTGAAACTAGATTTGCATCTCACACAATTATCTTAAGACAACTTGTAAAGGTGCAAGAGGCATTGAGTTCTATGGTCATCAATAGCCATTGGAGTGTATGGTGATAGTCAAGCATAAAATGAGCCCAAAAGTAAAAGCGTTAATCCTAGATAATGAGTGGTGGGCCACGTGGAATATGCTTTGAGTTTCACTATGCCCATCCTCAACATGATTAGGTATGCTAATATAAACCGTCCATGTCTGGGTGAAATTTATTATGGCATGGATCCATGGTTGAGAAAATAAGAAATATAATAGAAGCCAAGGAACACGACCCAACAAAAACATTTTTCCAAAGCGTGCAAAAGATCACCATTGATCGTTGGAACAAGATGACCACCTCCTTACATCTATTAGCAAGCCATTAACAAAATCCCATTTATGTCACAATACTTACATGTGAAAATGTCCAAAAACAGTTTATTACACAATAAGACATAGCCAATACAAGCAAGTTAA
>VDFB02013681.1:0-22847 GCA_007258455.2 Sequoia sempervirens | reverse complement strand
AAAAAAATACAACAAAAAATTATGAAAAATTATCCTTTCCCTAGATATTGATGTTTAGAATCTATATTACAAAAATTAGAATTTAATCCTTTATAGAAAAATAGTTATGTTGTATGACACAAACGTTACTTTATGAAAATGTTGTTTTCTATATAAAACCAGTTATTAAAGGAGATGTTGAAAGATTCATGATTTATTTCAGAAAATTTGAAGAAAAATATATTTAGAATCTACACACAAATTTACACAAATAACTAGTTCACATCATCTTCAAATTTTTTATGGTTTAGCTGCTATAGGTCTCAGAAGATGAAGATTCAGTTAAAAATATTGATGTAAATGTCCATCTTGGGAAAAAAGTGAGACACAGTATTGTGATTTCACCCTACTATAATCATCAATAAATGAAACATAATATATGGAATTTTCAATTGAAGGAATATCTATAGGACCAAACAAATCAGAATGAATAAGATCCAATACACCACAAGATTTATGAGAACTTGAGTAAAATTGAACATGGTTTTATTTTCCATAAATGTAATGCTCCCAGAAATCAAATTCAAGATTACAATCAAACAAACCTTCAACAAGGTTTTTATTTTTCAAGGTCCTTAGACCCTTTTCTCCAATGCAGCCAAGTCTTTGGTGCCATACGATAGTTTTCTCTGTAGGTAACTTTGATTCAAAAGAAAGAGCACCCTTGGTTACCCAAAAGCCATGACCATGTGCTAAAGATGAAACCCTCACCTCTTCCACATACTTTCTTTTCATAAAAGTACTATTTCACTCAAATATGCATGCATCAAGTTTATATGATGTGCCATATTTGACACCCCTAGAAATCACCATAGCACCTCTAACCATCTCGAATCTTGCATCAAAAAATATTAATTGCACACCTGCATCTATTAGTTTTCTCACAAATAAAAAAATTCATGCTAATCCAAGGATAGGAAACACACTATTAATCCGTTTTATTTTACCATTAGGAAACTTGATTCTATCTTTTCCACAACCAACAATATTTAAACAAGAATCATCACCCAAGTACACCTTACCTCTATCAAATCTTCACATTCAAAAAACCAATCTTTATTAGAGGTCACATGGAAAGATGCACTTGAGTCAATAAACTATGCATCATTACCTGCATGAGTTGCCAAAGCCACAATAAATGCATCACCATTTTCCTTCTCAGACTTAGAATTAGAATCAAATATTTTATTTTTCTTCTTCTTTTCTTCTTTACAGTCCTTACGAATATTTCTAGGCTTACTATAGATCTAGAAAATAACTTTGGGCTTTCCAAGAGATTTGGATCTCCCCTTGGACTTGGATTTATCATGCTTCTCATTCTTCTTTCCTTTTTTTCTTACGTATTCCATGAAAATTTAGGGCCTCCTTGGTAGTGCTAGATACCTTCCTCATCTCTTTAGAAAGCAAAGAACCCACAACATGTTTAGTCTTCAAGATAATAGAAATACTCCCAATAGCCATAACAAGTGAATCCCACGAATTAGGCAAAGAGCAAAGAAAGATCTAAAATTTCTCCTCCTCATTGATTTTGACACCAAATGATTCCAATTGAGTCATCAACATATTGAATGCTTCTAGGTGTTCCAGGTAATATATCCACCCTCTTCCATTCTCAAGGAATACAATTTCTTCCTCAAGAAAATTTTGTTCACTAAAAATTTGGCTTGATACAACTCACCAAGTTTCTTCCATAGTTTCTATGCAAAGGTCTCTTCATGGGAATTGATTAAAATAGAGTCTGCCAAGAACAATCTAATTAAACCCTTGAATTTACAGTCCATAACATCATATTGAGTAGCCAAAGTAGGATCTACAGGCCTTGAAACATTCTCATCAACATCATCCCACAGATCTTGATCTATCAACAAATCTTCCATCTTCAACTTCCACATCTCAAAATTATTTCTATAAAATTTATCCACCTATATTCTCCTTGATGAACTTGCCATCTAAAAATTTCTGCAACAAGATCACAAAGTATCTTCTACACAAGCTCCCACTCAAATCTAGATTTGTTCAAAAAACCCAATAACCCATAATTGAAACCAAAGGTGATTAGACTCTAATGCCACTTTTAAGGAAGCAAAGGTAGTAGAACAACTTCCTATACTAATCATGAGAGGAGGATAAAGCAAAACTTTATAGATCTTTTTAACAGTTACAAAAACTTAAAAAAAATAAACATAAATATCATGCACACCACAACATAGTGATTTATGTGGGGAAAGCCCTTTCAGGAGAAAAAACATCACACTCCAAAAGCCGCCCAATATATTAAATTCATAAATAAAAAAGAATACAATACACTTGTAGAGCAAGCTTCTCATAGGAGTATCACCAACCAAAGATCTAGAGGCAACATGATCACTATTAGACTCTCAGAATAAATCACAATACACAAATGTAATAAAAAATCCTCATAAAATATGGTTTCTTTCTAGGGCAAGTCAAGCCAAAAAAATATCGACCATCGGATTTGAGACCTAATGATGAACAGTCTAGATTTACAATAATAAATAGGGATATTTTTAGTGGTGAATCTTCACTAATTGGTGAATATTAGATATCGGCCAAGTCGAAATTGGTGAATTAATCACACCCAACATGGTGGCCAAATCACCCAAATTTTATGAATTATCGGTCTAATGCATGACCATTCGCCATCGACTTATTTTATGAGGCATATTTAAGTAATAATTTTCCATAACAAACTATGTGTTTCAAATGGATCGATTAATAATTTTTTATGGAATCTTAGAAGCATGTAATAAATCACCTACATATTCACCAATACTATTAAAACAACATTGTGTATCAGGACACATTTTTCCACTTAAAATTTACAAATAGTTGCTTATAAGGACCCATTTCGCCAATTAAAATTTACAAATAGTTGCTTATGAGGACCCATTTCACCAATAATATTAAAAAAAAATTACATTTGAGGACACATTTCACCAATTTCCATGACACCTCCATGCTAATCGTAGGGCCATAATCACCTTGAAAATTACAATGTATGTGTTCGGTAGAGGTTTGAGTCTCCCAACACTTAAATATATCATTGTATAATCATGCAAGATTCGCCAAATTTTTAAGATACCATTTAAAAATCTCGTAGGATTCACCAAATATGGATTGATATAAATACAATCGAAAGTATCATTTATTCTTACATATTTTGTTTAGTTCTAAACTTGTGATCTCTTGATTCAAAAGTTGGACTTGGAACCTTGAAGTTAATCATAGGCAAGTTACAAACTTACAACATAGACATTCCTGCATTAATGAATAGCAAGTCAATGAAAACCTAAACTTAAAGGTGAGTGATCATTTCTTCATAGTGTTATAAGATTTCTTTATCTATTTTCCATTCTTGCTTCAATATCAAAGATGATATTGAGTAGGGAATGGGATCTATATTATCTATCCTTCTTAAAAACAATAAGACATTTTTTTCCAGCTTTTATTCGAAGTGAGAGATCAATATGTTGAGCAGTAAGTGCAACAAGGGTAAGACTCCTCAGGGTGGTGAAGGGACTAGGAGGCCATCAAAATGCCCAAAACGTAGAGTTAACATATAGTCTTACTTTGGAATTGGCAATGCTTTTGATCCATTAGATCAAGATGGAGCTACATCATCAACTCTCCCATGAAATATTAATGAAGAAGGCATTCACAATACCTCACCACCATCAGAAGGTGGGATTGTCATTGAGTTAAATGAGGATGGAAATATCGTAGAAGATGTTCCAAGGGATAACCTAGTTATCTAGAATGAGATAATTGACTTGGATGATGTTGGTAGCAAGAAAAGAAAAGGAAAATAAAAAATGGGGAGCGAGTGGGAAAATACAAGGAATTTTCAGCTTAATTGGGTGTCAAAGTACCCATTCATTGAACTAGTGGAGAAAGAAAAAAAAGATGAACCTCAAACAGAATGCAAGTGTAGGATTTGTAGTTGGAAATGTAAAAGAGACAAGAAGTTGCAGCTAAAGCTTGACACTATAGAAAAACATATCTGTAAAGTTTATGAAAAAAAAATCATATACATAAAGGAACAATCGGTAGTACGATAGAAATCAAAGGAAGAATGTCTTCAAGTTAAGTATGTCGCGGAATATGAAGAGCATAACCAAAGAATGTCAAAGCTTGTTGCATGTGGAGGTACAATTGAGGCTTAATTTGGAAAATTAATGGAAGGAGCACAACTGGAAAAAACTATTCAAATGAGTATTTTTTTTCATATTTTGTCCAAAGGGCGTCCTATGATAGACTACCAAGAATATTTCAATTTATTATCTTTTTTGGGTGTTCCTCACTTTCCTAGCGCACATTGGTCAGTAAACGCTGGATGGGAATGGGAAAACTATTTTGCGACAATGGAAAAGAAAGATTTAAAGGAGAAAGTAAAAGAGTCAAACTTCATTACATTATCTTTAGATGAAGTTACTGTGGTAGATAATACTTCTTGGGTCTGTATGCATGTGTATACTATAAAAAAACATGTCTGCCAAGCTCATCTTCTCTGTGTTCATAAAATGAAGGATAACTCAACATCGCAAAATCTATTTGAACTAGTCAAGAAATCTTTGAATGAAATTGGAGGTATGTAGACTTGACAATTGCCAAAAAGTTGGTGTGTGTAGGAGTTGATGGAGCTGTAGTAATGCAAGGTCACAAGATCAGTGTTCACACAAAGTTACAAAATAATTGTGTACCATACATGCTTGGCATTCACTGCATGTACCACAAAAATGAATTTAGCATTTAGAATTGTAAGAAAGTATCCTATAGTATGAAAATTTGAAAATTTAGTCTGTGAGCTCTACGTATACTTCTATCGAAGTCCCAAATGTTTCACGGAATTTAAAAATTTTGCTGAGGGAATAATAGTAGGAAACAAGCTTCTCAAAGATGCTGATCCAGATGGATCTCCTTTTGTGGACCAACACAATGAGTTCCTTCAAAATATCAATCCTTGAAAGGAATAATGTATGAGCATCAAAAAATAGTAGAAAAAGCTCCTGACCTCTTACATAGGTTAAGCGATATAGAGACACTTTTGACTTTAGCTAGTTTTCTCCCCATGTTGGATGAAATGAAAAATCTTGTGAAGAAAGCCCAAGATAGAACTATGTATATTAATGAATATAGAAAATATGTAAAATGACATGCATGGCCCTTGATCATCTATATCTAGATGCAACTTCTAAAAGCCCAATTTTTTTAAGTTGGTAGAAAATTATAGATTTGAATCATCCTGATAATTATTTATAATTTAATGCAAGAAGGAAATTATGTGTTTGTGTACGTGGATTTGAGATACTAATGTACCATTATATGATAGTCAGGAACTCTATCAGAGAAGTACCTATTACAAAGGAAGCTTTTAACAAGATTGTTAAACCTGTTAGTGATAATTTGAAGGAAATTGCAAAATCTCTTTCCTCGGAGATTTATAATAGATTCCCTCGAGAAGAAATACTTGAAGCCATGGCTATTGTGTATCCTGAATTTTGGATTCAAGGAAATTGAGATAGCCCAAACTATTTTTATGATAATGTAAATATCTTGGTCGAACACTTTTTGAAAAGTATAAAATACAATGAGCAGAAAATAGAAGGAATTATAAATGGAGATAAGCTTAGACAACAATGTAAGCATTTTGCAAGAAGTATGATGAACTAGTTTGATTCCATGGAGAATTCCTTTGAACCGGGATCAATAACAAAGGCTTAGACAACCTTAGGTCAGAGTGAAATATTGCATAGTTTGATATTAGAATATTTCAAACTTGTTGATTTATGTCAAAGAATGATGGGTGGTGCCATAATAGTGGTTTACACTGAAGATCGATTTTAAGGAAATCACACATTTCAGAAAATATAATGATTTAAGCCTTAAAAGCTCCATTTAAAGATTCCAATTGAAGAGGGTTTGGTCAAACCATGTTAGACCAAGCCCCTTGGATAGAACCCCACTAGTTTTAAACCATACCTATAATGGGATCTCCTTTACACCTATCAAAATGCTGATAAAAAACCACTTTTGATTTACCTTTTGGGGGATCAAAGGAATTCATTTAAAATTTATTTTTTGTAAGTATGTAGTCCTTATTATAAGCTTTTACAAAAAATAATTTTAATTAAATAATTTTATTATTATATTTATTTTTTATTTCTTGTGAATGGAGGTTTTTCACTAAGAATCAAGCTCTTTGTTCTGGACATGTGGAAAATAGCGCATTATCAAAAAATTGAATAATATGAGTGCACTAGATATTGAAGTCCTTGATCCAACAAAAATAAAATTTGAATTTCAATACATACAAAAAAAGTTATGCGTTATACGGTCTACCTATGTCTGAATTGTAATTGGTTTGACTTCAAAACTTGATTAAGGAAAAAAAATTCAATAAAACACTATGAAAAAAATTGGAAGCACTAGATATCATAGTTACAAATCTAAATTCGAAAAAATTAGAATTTTATCCTTCATGGAAAAAAAATTATGTTATATGGTGAGCACCAATCCTTAAAAATGTTGTTTCTTGAAAAACTAGTTTTTGAAGGAGATGGAAAAGAAGTGCAATCGATTCCATTTTTTGAAAACTATATTTAGAATCTAAAAAAAAATGTCACAAATCACTAGTTTGCATCATCTTCAAATCCTCCTTGAAATTTCCACTATAGGTGTCCTAAAGTGAAGATTTAGTTAGAAAAAAAATATTTTAGTGTCCAATTTGGCCAAAAATTGTAAACTAGTATTAGGATTACCACGATATTGGGGTTGGTGGAGGATGAGAGAGTTTTTAGTTCATTGGCATTTTTGAATTCAAAGATAAGAAAAAACTAGACAATAATTTGGAAAATTGCTTGAGGGTGAAAGGAACTATGTATAATGTCAAAACGTTTCCTTTTGAAAGGGAACTCATAATCTGGAGGTTCATATGTGAAAGAAGAGGGTTGTGCAACACTTCAAATGCTGGTAGTGGTGGCATTAGCAGTGGGAAAAATGATAGTGACACAATGAATGTTGAATTTGAGATGCAGGGTGATGAAAATGAAGACCAAACTATGAATCAAGATGACTCTTTTACTTTATCTCAAGTTGAACGTCAGTTTGAGGACCTTGACTTGATTTGGGAAATGGAAGTGAATTAGCAGTTTTTAGGTATTTATACTACACTTCATGAATCATATTCTAAATTGTAGTTGATGATATTTTATATTGTATTCCATGAAATTGTGATATTTTATATTTTATATTGTATTCCATGATATTGAATTTGATATGTGATTCTGCATAATTTTTCATAGTCTATGGATTATTTTGATTAGTGCCTTATTCAAAACTGATTCAGAAAATGAATTATACTCCTACAACAGACCAAACCATTCAGAACGAAACCCTAACATCGTGGGTTAAAATGATTGCAGGTGGTCCTTAAACCACTACATCCAAGAGAGAGGCGACCTTAGGATCTGTTTGATCCAATTGCCCGTAATGTTTTGGAGCGAGATTTCCTAGATACAGTCAGGCTATGTCATGTTTGTTACATGCCTCCCATTCAGACTCATACATCGATGATTACCATGCTCATGGAGTGGTGACATTTAGAGACGTCTTTGTTTCATTTACCTATAGGAGAGGCGACCATTACACTTGAGGATGTGTGGAGGATTCTCCGCATTCCTATCCATGGAAAGCTCATGACATACCATGTTTGATGGGGTACCCATGTCATGTGGCGTGTGTTGGGTGTCATACATGTGGAGGTGCGACAGTCTCAAATTAATTTTTTTGAGTTCGTTGGCAGTGCAAACCCTGTTTCCCTTGTCCTTTGTGGTTTGATTTCGGGACTAGTTGTTCCTAATAGGAGAGGTCGTCAGTTCCTTGTTGGATGGGGTATTTACATTGAGGGTATGTTTGAGCATGGTACCAAATATTCTTGGGGTTCGTGTCATCTCTCCCACCTCTACAAAGATATGCATGAGGTTGTATATTCGGGTGGGAAATCTATTTTCACAGGCATCTTTCTTTTTCATATTTGGGCCTAGGAGCATATTGCAATTGCTCAGCTTGACAAAATATAGGATTGTAATCTTGAGGATCTGTACTCATATCATTAGGGAGATTTCTTGCATTACACCTTGCTTGGGGATCTTCCATATTGGCATCGTGTGTTCAATGAGATGCTAGGTTTTGTGTGGAGACCCTACATGGATTGTGAGGCTTGGTCAAAGGATCTAAAGCATCTTGTTTATTGTCGACAAACTAGATGGTTGATTGGTTGCTCCCACTCTCTGCTAGAGCGTTACTTACCAGACAGGGTATGCTGTTAGTTTGGAGAGAGATAGGGTTGGTTTCTTGATACGTATGAGGCTCATTTCTATCAGACCACTAGGGAGGTCCATGTATGGGGTCACTGGGCAGACAAAGACACTACTATTGTTGAGTTCAGAGCACTTTTCCTAGTTGGTTGGGGTTGATTGGTTGGTTAGGTTGGATGAGGGATTTGCATTGAGGGTATGTTCGAGCATGGGACCAGATATGCTTGGGGTATGTGTCTTCTTGCCCACCTCTATAGAGATATGCATGAGGTTGTATATCGGGGCAGGAAATCTATTTCCATAGGTGTTTCTCTTTTGCATATTTGGGCTTGGGAGCACAATGCAATTGCTTGACCTGGCGAGATACATGATTGTACTCTTAAGGATCCGTACTCATTGTTATGGATATTTCTTACACTACACCTTTCCTGGAGATCTTCCATAATGGAATCGTGTGTTTGATGAGATGCCAGGTTTTGTTTGGAGACCTTATATGGATTGCGAGGCATGGCCGAAGGATCTAGAGCATCTTGTTTAATGTCAACAGATTGGATGGTTGATTCATCAATCTTATTCTCATCTAGAGAGTCATTTATCGGACAAAGTATGCTATAAGTTTGGAGAGAGACAGGGCCAGTTTCCTGATATGTATGAGGCTCATTTCGGTCAGACCACTAGAGAGGTATGTGCATGGGGTCACCAAGCAGACAAAGGTGTTGCTGTTGCTATATTCAGAGAACTTTCCCCAGTTGGATGGGGTTGGACGGTTGGTTTAGCAGATATGGGTACCACACCTGATTTCGATCAGTGGTGGGCACGACACAAGGCTTTGAGATTTACAGATAATGGGGGTGATCCTGCATTAGGTAGAGCAAGTATTATAGGTCGATGTAGGGAGCGACTTCACATTGAGGTTCTTGCAGAGCAACTGGATAGGTCCCGACATGATGGGGCATAGGGTAGTCAGGATGAGCATATGCCTCAGGCGCAGAGTCATGGAAAGGTTCTGGGTCCTCCTCCACCACCTGGGGATGGAGGTATACAGTTAGCTCAAATGACTGCTACTAGAGATGTAGAGATAGTGCATAAACAAGTCACATAGGCTCAAGTTGCTACTCTAACTACAAAGAGGGATAGTGAGAGCGGGTGGCGGCATGTTGCAGAGGCTTAGGTACAATTGCTTATGGAGGAGAGAGATCCTCTTAGGGCTGAGCGTGATAGTATACGAGCTAAGTGAGATCAGTTTTTACAGATGTCCAGTATATACTATTAGACCTTGTATGATGCTACCGTTCCTAGGGCTACTCGATGTCCACGATTTGGATAACCTAGTGCTATGGGCGATGGTGGTGGTGAGGCAGGTGATCATTCTATTAGATAGCCAAATCTAGATGGTAGTCCGTAGCTTGGTCTATAGGGTTTTGTCCTTCCTATTGGGCAGTTTTACTTTTTTTGTACTTGATCCTCATGTTTTTTATTTCTTAGAGACATATTGTAGACATGATTTTTGAATATATATTCATCGACCTAGTCGAGGCCTCGTATATATGCATTATTTTGTATTATCCTATCACATTTTTTTTATTGATGATGATATATATGAGATATACCTTCTTCGATTTGACTTTATTATGTGTTATGTGATGATCATGGATGATGATGTATGGTGATGTATGCTTTTGATGTATGCATATGATATGGATGGATGAATCATATATTGTTTCATATGATGTTTTATTATGGACGTTATGATATTGATATATGATGGATGTATGCCCCATACATGATACATGATGTTTTCATTTCTTTATTTTCATCACGATATGTATTGACGACATTGTGGATGCAGGATGGATATAGTACCAATGATATTGTTATGTAGGATGGATGTTAGTTAGAAGATATTTATGATGATGTATAGAAATTTAATGTTGTTAGTAGTTGATGATGTTTTTTCTTTACTTGGAGGCTTCACAGTTTTGAACAATCCTATTCGATGTAGCAAACATATACGATACACCAAGGTATTAATGACCAAGGTGACTTTGTATCCATTGTGTGGACTTTGACTCTAAAAATAAAGAGTATTCTTGTTCATACTAGTTATATGAAAACTTTGTTTAAAGTATAGAGTTGGGTTGCATTAAAAACTTTTCGGACCAGTCACATAGAGAGGTATATTACACCTAACATGCAACTGCTTCATGAATTGTTTCAATGCAACTCTTATACATGAGAAATAAAGCAAGTATTCACCATAGTAGTATTACAAGAACATCTTACAAACAACAAATCGAAATGACGCTCAATTTCCCCCCATTCCTTCTTTAAATCTTTATGGACATCCTCGAGAGATCCTAGGAATGAGTCAATAAAATGAATCTAAAAGATAAGACTATAAAAGGATAAAAAGAAAACTTGTAATATCACTTGCCATATCTGTTTGGGGTGGGGCTATTATCCAATGTTGATCATGTCTATTGTAGGAACAGATCCGTTAAGGCATATCTCAAGATGTTGTTGGTACGTTGTCAAACAATATGTTATTGATGCTTTGGCCTTGTTTCCATCTATTTATAGTCAGAACTTTGTGATTGTTTGCTTGAAAGTTCTAGCTTTTGATGTTTTCTTTGTTTGTTTGTTTGTTTTGTCAAAGGGTGAGGGTGACAATTTGTTTATTATGGGTGAAAAGTTTATTGCAAATTGTGATGATGGAGATAGGAACTTTTGATTTTTTTGAGTTTTATGATGTTTATTTTGTTGTTTTCAGGGGACTAACCTAGGGCCTTAGGGACTCATCAAAGATACGCCTTGCCTACGTTGTACACGCGAGGCTCGTAGTTTGCTTGGTTTGAATGTTTTTGACCCTTTTTATTTTGTGAATGAGTTTGTATTTTTTGGCTATTTTTGGATTTTGTATTTTTTGACTAAGTTGAAAGAAAGCATGATTGAAACCTAAGGGGATTGACTGTCTTAGGGGCCGTTAAGCCTTTCCTACATTGTACACGCAGAGACCACGTAGTTTGACCATTTGACTCAAAGCATAAACTTGTTTTTGGGATAAACAATACTTGGATTGATATTCCACTTGTGTGTCTAGAGGATATGTTGCAGAAAATCTACTTGAATGAGCTGTGAGGTTCAAGCAAATGTTGATATCTTAGACTGTTTGAGTGAAGGAATAATCCAATGATGTTTTTCAAATGTTTTTTTTATTTTTTTTGTTTTTCAGGATGTTTTTGATTTTGTTGTTTTTTGACCATGATAGGATGCTCAAAAGATCTAATCCACGACTAGCTTCGGGAAGTTGCCCCCAGTTGAAGACAAGATTACTTTCCTCAATCAGTAACATGCCGTGGTTGGATACATGTTCTATTATGGGACGAATGGGTGGATGTTGTGGATAGTACTGACAGATAATGATGCGAGGCTTATTCAAACATGACACTTGTTTGCTAGGTTTTCACTACGGTACCTATTCTAGGAGAGCCACAAAGTGGTTTTCACTCAAATAACATTTTATTTCTCTTTATTGTTTTTCTTGCTTTTTGATTTTTTTTTGTATTTTTCATCTTTTTTCCATTTTTTTGGATTTTTAACCTTTTTCTTGGGGTGTAAGATATTGAAAACTTGGATTGATATTTCACTATGTTTTTCTAGAGGATATGTTGCGGAAAAGATTACTTGAGCTAGTTGTGAGGTTCAAGCAACTATTGATATCTTAGAATTTTTGAGTGAAGGAATAATCCACATTGTTGGTATCTTTGAAGGTTACCTTGGTAGTGCGTTGGTGGTACACCTTGTTGTTGGGATGAATTGTTTTGAAGGTTACCCTAGTGGTGCATTGGCGGTATACCTTGTTGGTGGGATGAACTGTTTTGAAGGCTACCCTGGTAGTGCGTTGGTGGTATACCTTGTTGTTGGGACAAATTGTTTCGAAGATTACCCTAATAGTGCATTGGTGGTACACCTTGTTGCTGGGACAATGCTTGGATCACAACGTGAGCTAGAAGACATAGCTCAAAATTTATTCTGAAGTAAGATGTAAGTACTTGAGCCCCCAATGTCGAGTAATGTAGGTGATGGGTTATCTTGTGATAGGATAACATGTTTGGATAAAGTATTCCCTTTAGACAATGCCTCATGGTTCAGAGAATGTTGGATAGGATAGGATCAATGATAGTGACCCATGTCAAGATGTTTTCTATAATCAAGTGTAAAGTGTTCACCAAATGTTTGTCAAGATCAAGATAAGTTGGATTTGGACAAAAATGGATTGGATTCATTATGGATAGGTTGAGATGCTTCCACCTGAAATGACACATGTAGATGCTTGATTCTTACACATGACGCCTGTTTGCCAGGTTTTCATCATGGTACTTGTCCAAAGTGCCACCATAGTGGTTTTCATTGGAGGACGATTTTTCTATTGACTATTTTCTTGATTTTTTATTTATTTTTGGTGTCACACAAGATGCCTATTTACCAAGTTTTCATCATGGTGATAATTTCTTGCTCATGTTGAACCACTTGGTGGTGTTGACATAGATGTTGCTAGTGTTGATATGGTTGTTGTTGCTATCATGACGTGCCAAAGATATCTTGCTTGGAGGAGTTGTTTTGCTAAGATATGGGCACTTGAATGTAACCCCTAATAATTCTTCTCTTCCTTGTCAATACCGGAGTTAACCTTACCTTGATGTGCACATTGCGATACAGTGCCCTTAGAATCCTTATGATAAATAGTTGCTACCAATGCATGGTTAATGCGAGATTTGGATATCATGGATGGCGAAATGTGTTGAGGGATATGATATTTAGATGGATTGGTTGGAAATTCAAAACCTATTATTTTCCAAACTTGGGACGATGAGCAACGATTGGTGGATATGGAGATTCGATTGGGACCAACATCTTGATATACCTTGTAGGTCACTCTTGAAGCTTTCTTTTGCATTGCTAGACATTTTTGATGGATGAACTTCCCTTTTTCATTTTTCCCCATAGTTTCTTTGACTAATGGAGTTTGTTAGGGATGATTTTCTTGATTTTTCTTTTGTATCCATTTAAAATTTTCTTGTCCATTTTGTTTTGCTGATTCTTTTGCTTCAATGACTTGTTTCATTCTTGGGTATAACTTTTTCTCTTATTGTTGGTCCCAATCAGAGGGTTGAAATATGCGTGGATGATGATTCATGACATGGCTAGTTGTAGTGTTGGTAGTAATTTTATCATAAGGACTCTTCGTGCTCTTTATGTTGATGCTTTCATTAGATAAAGTTTCCCCTAGTATTATAGAGGTATCCCTGATATGTTTAGATCCCTTAATTGTTGAATGACCAAGACCTTAATGCTTAGGAGTACCAATAATCTGTACTGGTTCTGGAATACTCTGTTCATGTAGGCCTAATCCTTTACCTTGATAATGCATCCATTGAAATTTTTTATTTGCAGTAGGATATAATTTACCTTGGAAACAAGGTGATAATCCTTCTCTGCTCAGTTGTGGATCTTGAAAGGTGATAGCTTCTTCATTGGTAGAATCTTCCATATGTGGGATAACTTCCTGATTTATATCTTTGACTTGATTATGTGAAATATCAGATTTTTATGGCCCTTCAAAACATATTGGTGCTTCTTTGACTGTATACCTAATGCTTTGTTGTTTAGGATTATCATTTCTCTTTTTCTGATTTTAAGATACTGTGCTCCATATTTTTATACTTGATGTCTTCAACTTGCCTAGAGGATGTTTTTGATTTTAATGCTTCTTCTTGATCAATTTTTGATATGTCTATAGATTCTGTCATGCTTTGATCATGTGTAAATATGTTAAGAGTAGGTGACTCTTGTTCCTTGTTTATGATACCAAGAGTATGAGACTCTTGTTTTGGATGAAGATCATCTACACGTCCATTATAAGTAAGCATCTCATGGGTAGATGTATGTGTGCTTGGCATATGGATTTGTTCTTCCTTTGGAAAACCTTGGATATCTTGGAAGATATTTGCCAAGTCATTGTAGTATTTTGATGATAGGGATTCTTGATCTTGATTTTGTGTGGTATTATCTTTGACATGCTTTGAATCACATTCTTGACATGGATCAATTTCAAAGAAGGGATTTCCGGTAAAGGATCCTTGGATTTTCTCAAAATGTGGGCATATGGGTGATAGCTCTTGGGTTAGATTTTCTGCATTGGGTATAACTGTGGGATTAAGAGTCTCTTGACCACCAATATGTACTGCTATGAGGTTGGATGTTGTTGATATATCTTGGAATGGATCATTGCTAGACTTGGATGATTGATTTTGATCATGCTTGGGAATAACTTCTTGATTTATCATTGGATGATGTAGAAATATCATCAATGTGATCAGTGATAGATAGCTCTTTATCATTTTTTTCAACTTTTGAGTTTGAGATATTATCATTGTTGTCATTGGTAGATGGCCCTTGAACACTATTTTTAATAGCTATTTCTCCTTGATCAATGAGGTCTTGGATGAGGTTTTTGAGTGTAGCACATTTTTTCATTGGGTGACCTTTGATTTTGTGGAACTCACATTGTTGGTACTTGTTATACCAAGGGAGTTTAAAGTTTGGTTTGAACCATAAATTGGATTATCGTTGATTTTGATAAGTTCCTGTTGTACTAGTTCGTGCATGATTACCTCTAAAGTTTCTCCCAAAGAGGTGAATTTCCTTCTTGGTTGGTAATCTTTCCTCTATGGCTTTTCTCGATTGTTTTTCTCTTGATTTTGTGGAACTCCTTGATACTTTGTTTGAGATACCTTTTGATATTGCACTTGAGGTACACCTTGGTGTTGTGGAACTTCTTGATACCACAATTGAGGTATATTTTAATATTGCACTTGAGGTACTCCTTGGTGTTACAAAACTTCTTGATACTGCAGATATTGGAAGTGTTGTTGATGTGGACATTGAGGTGTTTGTGGAATGATGTCCATTGGTTGTGGATATGTAATGTTCCAACCTTGAATAATTCATTGATGATACGTCGTATTTTGATCTTGTTTAATTTCCTCAATCTTTTCATAAATTTTATTTAGGGAAATTTGATGTTATGGACTTATTCCTTGATGGTGATTTTGAAACACTTGATGTTGTGACCCTTGATAAGAGTGATTTGGGTAATAGATCGACATGTTTTGGGGATGTTTTGATACTCAATACCCTATCATAAGGTCACTTGGTTTGTATCCTCATGGGTCCCTTCCGTCATTTGTGGTTTTTGTTGGTGGGATGCTGGTGTTGTTCTTTCTTGCTTCCATTTTCTTTTGATGTTGTGATCTTGTAGTTGTTTGAGGATTTTTCTCTTGCTATATCTAAGGATTTTTGCTTGCTGGAGATCATGAAGGGTGTATATCTACTGCCATGTGGGCGGTGGTAACACATCACATGTCTTTTGGCTGCTCTATCTACTTTCTCTTCCTCTTCGTCTAAGATTTGTGTTGCGTTTCTCCACTGGTTGGGTGTTTCATTCTTCTCAAATATGAAGGTTCTTAAATTGCTAATGATATCAGTTTGTTCACCTTTAATGTGTGTGAGACTAGGTTGTAGGATTGTTGCTACAAGGTTCGATTGTTGAACCTGAGTAGTTGGTTGCCAGATGGTAATAAAGTGTAATGGTTTTGAGATGGTTGCTATGAAGCTCAAGACCCTAAGCTTTGAGTGTTGTTTTGGAATGGTGCTACTTTTTGAAAATTAAAATGTTGAAGGACTAGGGTTGATATTTCTATTCCTTGTCTAGAGGATATGTTGCATAAAAGCTTACTTGAACTATCTACAAGTCCCAAGTAACTGTCGATATCATAGACGTCTGAGTGAAGGAATGATCCCAGTGGTTTATTTGATTTTGATTTCTAACAAGTAGGATGGAAATAATGGATTAGTGACTATATGAATTATCTGCTTTCCCAATTGTTTCATTCTTCCAATGATCCTATAAACAAATTTGGTTTGTTTTTCCCAATTGTTCGCAGGATAGAGCAATAGCACTGGTTTTTAAGCAAAGGCACAAAACTGTGAGCAAAAGCGGCTAGATTTATCAAGTGTGGCCAAAAATGCATCAAGTGCATAGGTTTTAGAGGTAAATGCAAGCTGGAAAAGCAAGTGCTAATTTTGTGTGTGTTTGTCAGATGCAATGACTACTTAAGCAAAAGTGAGTTTCCTTTGGAAAGTATGAGCAATTTGGTGGCAAGTGCACTTGTTTCTCAGAAGCAAATGCAAGCAAATAAAAGCAACTGCACAGGTCTTGCAGCAAGTGCGCAGTTTCTGTCAAATACAATTGATTTTCATCAGTGACATTTCTAGGACAAAGAGAAAATGCAATGATGTTTTAGCAACTACACAAGAAAATGTGACAATTGCGCTGGAATTTTGTGCAAAGACGGTCTGTGTGTGTTTTGTTTCTAGTTTGGGCAATCTTTCTCTGAATTTTTTGCAAGTTTAAGTTTGTTTTTCCTCAATTTCTCTGTGTTTGGAGTATGGAAAGTGATACAACAACACTGAACTGACTCAAAAATCATGGACTTGTGTGACCTTCATGTTTATAGCTTAAGTTATGAAATCATGATACCCAAGCCATCGTTCCCAAATGTTTACTTTGATTCAATGCAACTTGAAACAAAATCCTAAATGTTCAGAAACCTTTAAGGAAAAATCCTTTCAAGGAATGCAAACATAGGGCTTATTTTACAAGAATACACTAAGTCAAAGGGTTTGTGATTCAACCATCATATTTAGTGTTTGTTTGGATGTGTTCTTTTTAGATCAAGCACATAATTTGATGTCAAGATTGTTTTAAATGTATTTGGAAAGTTTAACATAAACAAGAAATTACAACCCTAGTGGATAGAAACCATTGTTTTAGGTAGCCTTTCCTCATGCTCTGAAGAGACGATTTTACATACCACTTATGGCACAGGCCTGTAGTCCTACTTGACAAGTAACTTCTTGGAAGTAAATTATGATGCACCAATTTCAAAGAATGTTTTTGGATAAAGGGGTAGCTTCTAAAATAATTTGACTTTTAGTAATGTTCTGGGGATATTATTTTCGGGCCCCTATACATGTGGCGTTTTGCTCAATTAAGAGACCTCCCAGCCCTTGCGGGTTTTTACGCATCACGAGGATATTGAGGGAGAATACGTTGACATAGGCCAACAACACCTGACGGGATGATGAACTTTCCTCACACCCACAATTTATTTATATAGCGGTCCAAAATGAAAGTACCGCTTGGGTCGCCTATGAGTTCTCTAGTGCGGATGTATCTCAATAGGTATTCTTGAAAAAGATGCGAAGCTCAAGATGTTTTCACTCACCCAAGATCACCAAAAGGTGCGAGAGGAGAAGACAATTATCTAGCTTTCCAATCACTGAATGCACAGTAGACACTTTACAACAGTTTGATTCTTTTTAAGCACCTCAAGTGGTGCTATCCCCAAAAATACATGAATAAATCATAACTTGTTCTTTTAATTGCACCAATATGGATTATTCTAGATATCAATCACTTAAAATAGCAATGGTGCAAGACAAAGAATAATTTGTTCATTTTTAAACCCAAATTTGAGTGTTTCTAAGAAATCAATCCCAGTCTTACATGGTCAGCAAAAGCAAACATGAGTGTGCTTCAACAAAAAGAAATCATTTTGCGTTCTTTTTATGCACCAAAATCAAGATTCCTAATTACAAAAACTTGGAAAGAGTTCATTTTTACAACATCCAAATTGAAGTGTTTGTTCTTTTTATGCACCAAATGACAATTCCTACTTTAGAAAAACTTTGAAATGGTTCATTTTAAGAGCACCAAAATGAAAAGTTCATCTATGTTGTTCTTTTTGAATCACCAAATAAAGGTTCTTAACTTTAAGAAAGCATGGAAGTGATTCAATTTTAAAAGCATTAGAGACAAATATGTTTGTTGTTGGTTCTTTTTAAGCACTAAATGAAAGTTCCTATTTTAAGAAAGCTTGAAAGAGTTCATTTTAAGAGCACCTTAAAAACAAAGTGTGTTTGTTCTTTTTAATGCACCAAAACAAATATTCCTAACTTAACAAAAAAATGTTTGTAAATATGGAGTGCTTTGATCGTTTGTCTTCTCTACAAAAAACGTGTTAGTTTTTCTCAAACCTTGCATACAAACACGTTAGCACCTGTCACACATTAAAAAAAAGGCATCCGTTAGCAAAAAAATTAGTTACAAATTTGTAGATCTTAGACATAGCTTTGTCAGAGAAAATGTGTAGAAATTAGAGTCAAGTGTGCTCTCTGTTAGAGAGAAAATGCACAAGTTTAGAGCAAGTGCACCCCTATCAATAGTCAAATGCTCAGAAAAATGTCAAGTGCATGATTCTTGGTGTCAGATGCGCGGTTTTCAGAGGCAAATGCACGGTTTTCTTGATAGGCAAGTGCGAATTGGGACAGTGCATGAAAACTTCTCCAGAAGCAATTATGGAACTTGCAACTTCAAAAATGCCCCATAGAAACGTTAGTGTAGGGGACCATAGTCCCACCGGGTGTGCTAGAATGTGTGAGAGGGAAAATCATAGATGCTAAACAAGAGAAATGTACTCAAAATTAGAATCTAATCTAAGATCAAGAACATAAATCTAAGATCTAATCCTACACTTACGAAATGAAACTAAGCTATTGAAAACATATTAGGAAATCCTATGATTACCAAATTGAACTCAAAACAAAGCAAAGTGTTACCATCCCATATCAGAGTGTGTTCGCTTGATGTTGGATTGTTTGTATCACTGCGAAGCCTCCATAGTTCATGTGCAAAAGCTTGATGATTGAATGGTTGGTTGATTGAAGAAATGTGTTGAAGCTCTAATGGTGGTTGTGAATGTTAGTAGTACTTCGTTGTGCAAATGATGTTGACTCTTCGATCCTTTTTTGTGAGGAAAGAGGTTTGTTATATATAAAATGTGATTTGAAATGGACGACCAAGATCGTGTTGGAGAATATCCAGATTGATGGTTGAAAGGTGTTGAGAGGATTTAGACATGAATAGACTGTGCAAAGTAGATTGCACAGTTTTTGTGATTGAGGAATAGATTGATCAGTCAGGATTTAGATTGATTAGTTAGGAAATAGATGGCTTAGTTAGGAATTAGATTGCTCAATTAGGAAATAGATGGCTAAGTCAACAAATTAGATGGCTTAGTCAACAATAGTAATTTGCTCAATCGGAAAGTGGGTGAGGAAAATTGATTAATTGATTTAATTAATTAATTCCTTTTTGGAGTTGAATGTGAAAATCAAGTTTGACTTTTGCAAACAAAGTTGCATTAGTTTGATTTGATTTTTATGATGTTTTAAATAGTTTGATTTCAAATTATTCAAATTTCGAGGGAAAGTGAGTTAATTAAAATATTATGATTTAATAATTTAATCAACTTAGGGGAATAAATTGATTTAGCAATTCAATTAAATAATTGGTGTTATTTAACTAACTAGGACGAAGTAACATGGGATTAGGACTTTATTAAAGAAATGTGATTTATTTAATTGGTCAAAATGATGAAAATGTGAATTAATTAAATAATTTTGTTTTATTCAATTAATAGTAGAAATAGGGTTTTAAGATTTTATTAAATAAATGGAATTTATTTAATTAGTCAAAAATGATGGAAAAAATGAATTAATTAAATAATATAGTATTATTCAATTAATGGGGGAAATTAGGGTTTTGATGTGAAATGTAGTGATGTTTGATGAAAATGATACCGATGATGTGAAAATGTTGTTTAGAGTGTGTGATAAGTGTTAGGTCAATTTTACATGTCTACAAGAGTATAGTCTATGCTACTTAGCATGTTCAACCTTAATTACGCTGAAGGCGTGTCCCTATATGAACTTTCGAAGTTCATTTTGTCCTTCAACAGATATAAACACACTAGAGGGCATGGTTGACATTTCGTTCCTCGCCAACTGTTGATTGTAGATGAGATGAGATTTTAATTGGCCCATTCACATCACATCACCGTAACTGCTGCATCTGATCAACCATGCCCCTTCACATCACATAACTGTGACTGCTACATCTGATGGAAACAGATGAAGCAACACATTTTTATATCGTGCAGGGATTGTGCTAGTACGTTGTCTTCTACAGTATTCCACCATACACTGTCTCCTTCGAAATTAATAATGAGTGGCAGACTATGAGCTATTCCCTCCGCGCTTCAACTGTAGCCTACCTTCTATTTGCGATTCATACGACATTTAATCCAATGCCAGTGAAATCTTTAGTTTTTTATCAAATTGAATGAAAGATAAACAATGAAGCTCCTCTTAAGATTGCGATCCATTTTCAAATCTCCCAAAAGCAATGAGGCAACCCATAACTCTAGTGACATGGCTATCACACAATGGTTAGAGAATGAGTTGTAGTGCTTTGCATCATTGCTGTGGCCATTGGTCGTATCACACAACAAGCCTTCGTTCTGCAAGCTACCTCAAGCGCTACCTATCAGAGGTGTTGAATCAAGTTACGATGATACCCCACAGCCTTCCATGCCACCCCTGGGACTCGAACTGTTGATCACGTAGGGGCCAGAGTCATCCCACCTGTTCGCCATTACTATCTTTGTAAAAGAAGAAAGCGAATGAAAAAATGAATCTTTCTGTTCTGAAATCAAACTTCTTACCTGGTCTTCACAACCTAATAATTTGGGTTATATTTCCTCTTCCTTAGCGTGTTACAGCTACAAGCTTTCACATTTTTTATTTTGGAAAGTGGAGCAAACTAGAACATGTATATTGCCACGTGTTAGGGGAGTCAGCGTTATTTGCCACTTGTTGGAACTATTGTGTCTTAATTAAAAACTTAATATTTATGTTCATTTACCATTTTGTGTTATCTGCCACTCTCTTATTTGTTGACAAATGTAGTGCTGCTGAAAGGAGAGAGGAAGTTGATGATTCACATATTTATGATTGGTTCTTTTAGTAGTACTTTGCATGTGAATGAAAGGATTGCTTTTTTCTTATAATTTTTTTGAGTCATAGGTATCAAAACTATAGGAGGAAACATTTCAAAATAAACATTTTATAAAGCATATTATCCCCCAAAAAGATTTGAGTCTTGCAAGATGTTTCTCACCGCTCAAATGTTATGCAACCATCAATTTATGAGAAAGGAGCTTGGCACAAATTTAACATTATTACTCATGAAAATAACACATCATAAACAAAAAGAACCCAACATCTAATAAAATAAAAATATAAAATAAAATTAATAATAATATTTCTAAAATAACCTACACAAATATATGCCAAAAAAAAAATAAAATCATATTTTTCTCTAATTTACCTTCCACACACCTCTTCGGCGTACCTATCGCACACACCAAGGTGCCATTGCTAGTCTTAATCTTTACTATAGTACTCTCTAAAATAAAAAAATGAAATAAGCACCAATTTGGTTTTATGTTTGCATGTTTAGGAATGGAATGGCAATCACCAAACAACAAACAGTGATTCATAAACATGGCTACCGTGATGTCAACATTAAACAGCTACACGCAAGAGAAGAAACTTAGTGGATTATTCAACGAAAAAGTATGTGACCCCTACTTCCACATAAGCCAGTCAAACAAAACCCAGTGCTAATCAAGCATGGCGAATGGGAAGTAGTCCTTGCCAGATAAACCTTCAATTCTTAAGCTCCAACATTTAAAAACATATAATCAATTTGAGCTATAGCTCGTTTAATCCCCTAACTTTTTCTGGTCTCTGCCATTAGTCTCATTAAAGAGGTTTCTTCAGGAGGGGGAATGTACACTTGTTTAGAGCCTCTACCCAGCTTACTACTAACAGACCTCTTGAGCTTAACGAACCCCAGGTTTTGTATCATGGGCACATTGGTTTCCAGTTCTCTTCCAACACAAAAGAAATAATCTCGGTCGATCACTTCATTCATCACTGGTCAAAGCAATCCTGGCAGTCGTCGAAGAGGCAGACATCATCTTTGTAGGTGTAGGTAGTCACTGGTCGAAATGGATGTTGCATAGCAATGAAAATACACAACCAATATCACTTGAATAGAGCTTGAGAAAGCCAAGGAGATAAAAGAACTTCAAAGCCTAAAGTTGTAGTGAGTTGTAGAATGCTCAAGAGATTTGTGTGTATATACAAGAGAGAGTCCCAAGAGAGGCAAGGTTACAAGAAGAAAAGCCTCAAGAGAGCTAACAAATTATAAAAATAAAATATTAGATTCAAGAAGAAGAATATGCAAGAGGAGGTTGATGAGTCATTTGGAATTGTCTTGGGTGGTTTTCATTGACCGGCTATGAAGGAGAAATGGAAAAACTCAAAAATAGTCATAAGATGAGAAAATATCATGGGACACCAATGTGTTATGTGAACATCTACACATTGCAAAAATGTCAAGATAATTTAGGTTCAAAAATGATGAGACACTAGTAAAAA
>VDFB02013680.1:0-102324 GCA_007258455.2 Sequoia sempervirens | reverse complement strand
AGATCGGTGCCTTTGGGTTGAGGTTGTAAGTACTTCTTGTTATTTAATCAATAGATCTCCTAGTTCATCTATTGAAGATAAAACCCCTTATGAAATGTGGTTAGGTAGGAAACCTAGTGTTGCACATTTAAGGATCTTTGGTTGTGAGGCTTTTGTTCATGTGCCTAAAGAAAAGCGGTATAAGTTGGATCCAAAAGCATAGAAATGCATATTCATAGGCTATGGTAAAAATGTAAAAGGTTACAAGCTTTAGAATCCTCTAACCTGAAAAATTACTTTATCTAGAGATGTGATTTTCAAGGAATTTAGATCTTATATAGGAGAACAACCAAAGGAGAAGGATACTTCTCGAATAGTGCATTTTGATATAAATACTGAGAAGCATGAAGATACACATGTTGAAGAATAATTGGATGGATTGGATGAGGAGAGTTCACAAAGTTCTAAGATAGATGCTCATGATGAGCATATTGAGGAACAAGCAGAACCTTCTTTGAGAAGATCCACAAGACAACGAAATTTCGTTGATAGGTATAGCCCACCTAATTTTTGTTGTATATTTGTTTTGATGAGTACTATTGATGAACCTAGATCTTATAGGGAAGCTTTTTCTTCAGATAAGAACAAGCTTTGGTCACAAGCTATGCATGAGAAAATGGTTTCCTTGGATACTTGTGACATATGGGATCTTGAGAGTTTTCCCAAAGGAAGAAAGACCATTGGTTGTAAATGGATCTTTAAAAATAAAATTGGAGTAGATGGTAATCTCGAAAGGTACAAGGCTAGATTAGTAGCCAAGGGCTATTCCCATAGAGAGGGAGTTGACTTTAATGAAATCTTCTCTCACGTTGCTAAATTAACTTCTATTAGATTCCTTTTATCTATTGTTGTTGCTTATGATTTTGAGATAGAGAAAATGGATGTGAAAACTACTTTCTTACATGTGGATCTTGATGAGGAGATTTATATGAGGCAACTTGATGGTTTTTTTGTAAAAAGAAAATAATTATTGGTCTGCAAGTTAAAGAAATCTTTATATGGATTGAAATAGTCACCTAGAATGTCGTACTAGAAGTTTGATGCTTTTGCATTGAAAATTGGTTATGTTAGGAGTGAGGAAGATCATTGTATTTACATAAAATTTATTGATGACCAACTTTTTATTATTATCTTGTATGTTGATGACATGTTGTTTATTGGTAACAACAAGGTAATGATGAAAGAATTGAAATCACAAATCTCTAGCACATTTGAGATGAAAGATCTAGGGGCTACAAAATATATCATCGGTATGGAGATCAGTAAAGATAGAGGTAACAGAAAGCTTTGCTTAAGTCAAAGCAACTATGTTGATACTATTTTGAAACGATTTAACATGCATGATAGTAAACCAATTAATATTCCTTTACCAGTTGCCACGAAGTTAAGTTTAGACATGGGTCCTAAATCTAATTTTGATCATGAAGAAATCTCTGAAATTTCATATGCTAGTGCAGTTGGTAGCTTGATGTATGCAATGGTCTATACAAGACTAGATATAGCCCAAGCAGTGGGAGTTCTAAGTAGGTTTATGTCTAACCCTGGTAAAGATCATGGGATTGATATTAAGAGGGTGTTTAGATATTTATGAGGTACTTTTGATTACTGTTTAGTTTATCATGGTACTAATGATATTGATATTATGCACAAATCGTTGGACATACAGGGTTTTGTTGATTCAAATTGGGTAAGAGACCTAGACAGTCAGAGGTCGACAAGTGGCTATGTGTTTACTTTGTTTGGAGTTGCGGTTAGTTGGATGAGTAAGAGATAGCCCACGGTTGCTTTGTCCACCACAAAAGTAGAGTACATGGCTGCTACACATGCCTCTAAAGAGGAAATTTGGTTACAGAGACTTGGGAAAGGTATTGATTTTAATTGCAAGCAAATTAGACTTGAATATGATAGTCAAAGTGCTATTTGTTTAGCCAAAAATCCTAAGTATCATGCTCGTACTAAGCATGTTGATTTTCAGTATCACTTTGTGTGAGAAATGGTTGAGAGTGGGAAGGTATTGATTGAGAAAGTTGACACTTTGATCAATGTTGCAAATTATCTTACAAAACCAGTTCCTACAGATAAGTCCTCTTGGTGCAAGAATGTCATTGGCCTTAAGTCTTGTACTTGATTTATAATAATGATTCCTTGCTTAGAATAATTGCAATGTATAATGTCAAGTGGAAGAATGTTGGGAATAGGATTCCATTTAATTGCAATCCTAAACATATTTCATGTATCTCATAAGTCCTTGGAAAGTGTTCCCCAACACTAGGATTAGAAATAGATTAAATTCAAATGAAATGAACATGTAAATTGAAATTTGTGATTATTCCTAAATTATATGAACATGTGGGGACGTCCAAGAAGAGCTCCTACAAGAAATGAGTGCATGGGGCACCCACATGGAAGGTGGAACCCACCTTGCTTCAGTTAATTGTTTGGAGGATTGATAACACTTCAGTAATGCATGTTTTGATCCTACAAATTAGGGATTGTGATGCAAATCCAAGGTGGACAAGATTCAAACTAATCAGACCTCAGTAAAACATCATCCTTTGAAATCACAATCATCCACATTGGATCAATTAAGTTCAACAAGGTTAAAGACTACAAAACTCAACAATTTGGCTTATCTTTTAGAGAATTCCACTAAAGGACCATCTCAACATCATTCTAGCATCCACTCAGACCCTCCATACAATTCCCAAACTAAACATACAAGGTTTCTTTGCAACATCTTGGAGAACCATTAAACTGCCCTACAAAAAGGCTACAAGATTAGCCCTATTTTACAAACAAAGTGCTCTTTAAACTTCTCATAACCCCACAATCTCTTGGACAGTTATCAAACATGTCTCAAAACATCCAATTTCATATGTCTTTGAAAATTTCACATCCTCTAATCCACCGTTCTTCAAAACCCTCAATTTCCTCACAAATACTTAGGGTTTTCAGGTTTCAGCCCTCTAAGGCCTTCCAAGCCCAATCAAAGCATCAAATTTCTTGTTTAGGGTCTACACGAGCATTTCACACTATTTCCCAGACAATTCCATCAACAAATGATTAAAACTCATTACTGTCCTATCCATTCTTGCATGAACAATACTTCATTTCACACTATGGTGGCATCCTACAGTCTGCAACCCGCTTTATTTCTACTCAAAACACAAAGAAACATATTCTAATCTAACTCCATTCCTCCCCACTAAGTAACAAGTCGAAACAATAAGTGGGGATGGCTTAAAACATAATGAAACTTCAAACGGTGCCCTTACTGCTCTACACAGGTAGATCACAGAAAACTAACAAAGAACTCTACAAGTTTGTGACTAAGACTTCAAAATAGATTCATAAGCATGCTATTTCCATATCCTACATTAATCACAAGGATTTAGAGCATCAATCTACTTGTACGGCCTGTACGATGGAGGAAAACACATAAACTCATAAATAGATGAAAGAAAAGCAATGAATAAACAAAAAAATGATACTTTTATTGAAAGAATGTCCACCATTATTGAATCATCATCATTCCCTCATGTCTTTCAAAGGCCTTTATACATTTCAATTCATGACAATCTTCCCCAACGCCTACAACCACCTTTTGACCACCTTAACCCCCATTTGGCTTAAAAGACAATTATTTGCTAAATGAACACCATTATGCAAGTTTGTTGTTTAGGACACCTAGAACCACTTAGACACCTTTATTTTACCCTTAATATGACTTCTAAACTCCTGTCTTGCACTCCCATTTACATTTAAAATAGTTTTCCTTCAAAGGCTACAAGGACTCTTCAAGTGCAAGGTTAACATTTCATCCTTAAAGGACTCAAAATTCCTCCATTTACATTATGATTAGTCTTTTAGACCTTATTTAGAAAAAATTGACTCAAAAATACTAGCATTAACCTACTAATCATTCAAATGATCAAAAATTGATGTTGTGGTGTAGGTGCTCCTACACCATACACCCCCCTAAAAATACTCATGCCTCATGAGTTCTCCTTGAATCCACTGTCTCCAAGCTTCTTGCATGCTCCACTAGTTCATATAGACTGGACTTACAACCTGCCCTGTACAATTAGCATTTTGGAATGTGTTCACATGTGCATTTATCAAGATGCCTTGGCACTGTCATATCAGACTTTCCACTTACTATACCTGCAAACTTCACTTGGTTCTCAACTCTGCTCTTAACCATAGGACATTCAATGCTTCATACCATCACACTGTCATGCAAACTCAATGTCATTGCCTTCTTTACCCCTGTTTCAAACCTCATACCTGTTGCCCCTACATTAGCAGACCTAGGACTGATTACATGATCAGATTTTTTGTCTTCCTTAACAACATTCAGGGTCTCTTTCCTACCACACATTATGACCTTTTCCTTACCTTTCTCATATTCTACCCAAGGGGTCAAAAAAAACCTATGGCCATCTTTCATTATGGTATACTTATTTTCTCTTCCATCATGCATGGCACTCCTATCATACTGTCATGGTCTTCCAAGGAGTATGTGGCAACAGTCCATTGGAAGAATGTCACAAACAACACTGTCCTTATAATCACCAATCTAGAAATCTACAATAGCTTGCTCATTTACTAACAAATATTGACCATTACTTAGCCAAGATACCTTGTAGGGAAAGTCATGAGGAATCCTTTTCAAGTTTAACTTATTCACCATTTCACATGAAACCATATTTTTAGTTGAACCAGAATCAACCACAACTTTACATACCTTTCCTTTACTCCTGCAAGTAGTTTTGAATAGCCTCTTCCTATGCAATGGATCCACTTCTTTGGAAGTCTTCAAAAGTTGTTTATGCAGCATCAAATATTTTCCAACTTTAGGGTTTGTAGGAAGGCTTGATGAACCATTGCTCTCCTCATCATCCTCTTGCACAATTTGAATCCTTTTATCACCTTTACTTCCACTTGATGAAGCACCAATCTTCTTAGTACATTTGTAGGATGGATGGCCAAATTCATTGCAAGTGTAACATCTACCTAAAAACGCATTGTTGGAACTCCTACCTCCTCCAAATCTGCCCCTTGTGCCTCTCCATCCACCTCTGAAATCAGATTGCTCTTTTCCTTTCATGGCATCTTCTTGATTATCATTGGTTGGATTTGAATTAGGCATAGATCCTCTTCCTCTTAATTCATTACCTCAACCTCTAACTACTTTGTCTTTCCTTCTCTTTATTTTCTCCTCCACCCTGATAGCCATTTGATAACATTCCTCTACATTCCTAGGGTTAGCCAAAACCAATTCATCTTGTATGTTTAACCTCAAACCACCCATATATCTTGCAAATTTTTCATCTTCGTTCTCATGATGACTAGATCTTAAACTCAATTTATAAAACTCCTCAGTATAAGACTTAATATCCATTTCCTTTTGCCTTAAGCTTTGCAATTTCTTAAACATTTGAATTTGATGATCCTTGGGTAAGAATTTACCTTTGAGTTTAGATATCATCTTGTCCCATGAAGTGATTTTAGACTTTCCTTGCTTCCTCCTCTCAAATTGAAAGTAGTCCCACCATACCAAAGCATGGCCTTGCAACTTTTTCTTTGCAATCCTTACTCTTTTCTCCTCAGGAACCTCGTCACATTCAAAATCATTATCTAATGCAACAATCCAGTCAAGTAGTTCTTCATCATTTAAAATTCCACCATATTTAGGAACATCAATTTTTACCTTAGGTTTGTCATTCCTTACTGCCTTCACCAACTTTGCAATTCTTTGGTCCTCTACATCAAGTTCTTCCTCCATGTCTTCAAACTCATCATCTTCCTCTTCATCTGACTCACTCTCTTCCACATCCCTTCTCTTGTTTGTCTCCAAGGCTAGGATTCTTTCCTCAAACTATCTAATTTCTCTAGCATGTTTGTCTTTCATCTCCTTCATCTCTTTAGCCATGTCTTTGTTCTTTGGAGGCATCTTTGAACACAAAACTCTTTGCTTCTTCCTTGCTCTTCACAACCTACAAAATGAAAACCAATTTACTCCCTCATGATCTGATACCACTATGATGCAAATCCAAGGTGGAGAAGATTCAAACTAATCAGACCTCAGTAAAACATCATCCTTTGAAATCACAATCATCCACATTGGATCAATTAACTTCAACAAGGTTAAAGACTCCAAAACTCAATAATTTGGCTTATCTTTTAGACAAGGCAACTAAAGGACCATATCAACATCATTCTAGCATCCACTCACACCCTCCATACAATTCCCAAACCAAACATACAAGGTTTCTTTGCAACATCTTGGAGAACCATCAAACTGCCCTACAAAAAAGCTACAAGATTGGCCTTGTTTTACAAACAAAGTGCTCTTTAAACTTCTCATAACCCCACAATCTCTTGCATAGTCATCAAACATGTCTCAAAACATCCAATTTCACAGGTCTTTGACAATTTCACATCTTCTAAGCCACTTTTCTTCAAAACCCTCAATTTCCTCACAAATACCTAGGGTTTTCAGGGTTTCATCCTTCTAAGGCCTTCCAATCCCAACCAAAGCATCAAATTACTTTTTTAGGGTCTACACAGGAATTTCACACTGTTTCCTAGACAATTCCATCAACAAATGATTAAAACTCATTATTGTCCTATCCATTCTTGCATGAACAATACTTCATTTCACACTGTGGTGGCATCCTACAGTATGCAACCCACTTTATTTCTACTCCAAAACACAAAGAAACATATTCTAATCTAACTCCATGCCTCCCCACTAAGTAACAAGTCGAAACAATAAGTGGGGATGGCTTAAAACATAATGAAACTTCAAATGGTGCCCTTACTGCTCTACACAGGCAGATCATAGAAAACTAACAAAGAACTCTACAAGTTTGTGACTAAGACTTCAGAATATATTCATAAGCCTGTTATTTCCATATCCTATAGGAATCGCAAGGATTTAGAGCATCAATCTACTTGTACGGCCTATACAATGGAGGAAAACACAGAAACTCAGAAATAGATGAAAGAAAAGCAATGAATAAATAGAAGAATGTTGCTTTTATTGAAAGAATGTCCACCACTATTGAATCATCATCATTCCCTCATGTCTTTCAAAGACCTATATACATTTTCAATTCATGACAATCTTCCCCAACGCCTACAACCACCTTTTAACCACCTTAACCCCCATTTGGCTTAAAAGACAATTATTTGCTAAATGAACACCATTATGCAAGTTTGTTGTTTAAGACACCTAGAACCACTTAGCCACCTTTATTTTACCCTTAATATGACTTCTAAACTCTTGTCCCGCACTCCCATTTACATTTTAAATAGTTTTCCTTCAAAGGCTACAAGGACTCTTCAAGTGCAAGGTTAACATTTCATCCTTCAAGGACTCAAAATTCCTCCATTTACATTATGATTGGTCTTTTAGACCTTATTTAGACAAAATAGACTCAAAAATAATAGCATTAACCTACTGATCATTCAAATGATCAAAAATTGATGTTGTGGTGTAGGTGCTCCTCCACCAGATTGATATTTACATGAGTGGAGTGGCACTATCAGCTCAGTTCAGTTCAATTCAATTATGGTTCAGTTATTTTCAATTGCATGTAGTTATTTTGAGTTGAATGCTAGTTGACTTGAGTTGACTTGATTTGCATGACTAATGACTTCAGTTGCATGACAAATAACAGGTGGATACTTTCAGTTAAGTGGGGATGATCAATCATGCATAATGTTTGCATGAATTGGTGGAGAGATATTTTTTAGTTAACTAAGATTGACTTGGGACCACTTTGGGTGCCCAAGTTGGCATGTTTCAATTAACACCTTTCGCATGAGAAGATATTTACAAGGCTCAATCAAGTGGGCCCATTTTTGGGCACCAACTTTGAGGTGAAGTTTACATGATATCTTCTTGACCAAAGCTCAGTTAAATGTTCAGTTTGGGGCGCCTAAATTGAGGAAGACTTTGGTTTGACTTCATATTACATTGTGGAACTCTACTTGCCCAATCTAGGTGTAGATTTTTGTGAGGAGCTTTATGCTCTTGTATTGTACAACTCTTATGAGTTTACATGCTCATATTATTGTCTATTAATTGCATAAGTGTATGAGAGTTCCATGAGAGTTTATTGCAAGTTTATTGTTAGGTGGTTGTCGCCTTTAGATGTTAAAAATTAGAAGCCAAAATAAACTATTGAAAAATAAAAACTCTTTCATAAATTAGAGATCACAACTTGTATCATTGAAGAATCAAACCTGATTATTCAAAGCTTTGAGGTCATGTCATTTGGGCAATGTTCTAATCAGGTTGTTGATTATCCAATGACTGCTAGTATTGATCGATTCTCATTTGCAGCTAAAATCAACAATGTCCTTCATGAAAATAAGATATTATTCAAGAAGTATCTCCCTACGAAAATTTAATTATAGGGGAGAGGACCCAGTAGTATCTGAGCATGTTCCAATAGTTGTTATAGCATTTGTTGATTTAATGTCTAATATTTTTAATAGTATTGGGTCAATAGTTGTGACTTTAAAGTTGTTAATATTGATGATGACTACCCATAATTGAATGAAATGTATTCCTTAGATCTAAAAAGCAACAAATCATGTGATGCCACATCAACACACCAATGAAACATGACACCTCAATAAAAAGCATATTGATCTGGCATCATATTTGATGATGTGACCTTGAAACCTTAGTTATAAGCAGGGGGCTTGCCAAGTAGGTGTTGTAAAAACTGAAAGTGATCTGAAATTTTCACGTAAGATTTTGAGAAATGAGATGTTAGGATGCTCAATTGCCAAATCCTCTCCCCTACCTTGACCCACCATTTGCATTGGAAGTCTCATCATTTTTAGTAATGTGGTTTTGGCGGCTACAACCTTTCCACAAATGATTTGTAGTCATTTGTTATCATCATTGAAGATTTTGAGTGAAAGTGTCGTGAACATATGTGCAGTTTTAAGCCATCATCCAAGCTCTCAATTTTCACGTCATCGAGGATCACTTTTGTTTCTCTCCCTTGTTTGTGTTTATAGGTTACAAGGATCCAAGCGTTGCTTCATGAAACTCGAATTATCTTCCAAAGATTCTCTTTAAAACTTTTTTACGTTTATTTTGGGGGACGAGGGTTTGAGTAACACAAGCAATGTAAAATAAGGCGTCCATTATTGGAGATTTTATTATCAAGTTCAGCACCCACACTCCTCACAAAGCTACCAAGGGCTAGATTCTTGGCCACATTGTGCTAAATGATTGATGTTATCTACCTAGGCAACTGTTCTAAGTTTGGGAAAAAAGAGATGGAAGAAACCCATGTATTTTTGCAGTAGACAAAAGAAATGGCCAGTTTAAATCCCATTTCTCAGTCTATCCAAGAAAACATGTGGAATCAGCATATATTTATTGCTAGGAACGAGCCCCATGCATGGATAATCTCCAAGTCATTCTTCAAAAACTTGAAATTTCAAGTTTGTTTACCTTACCAGGAATTTCTAAGAGTGGAGTCTCCCACAACTCTAGCCACTCTTTTTTGAAGTCCCTTAGCATTTAGATGGATTCTAAGGAGATGACATCAGCCTCTCACGTTGATTTCCTCTTTTGGTGGGGCAGAATTTTGTTGTTTTTGGTTTTTGTCTACTGTCAATCACTGGTTTTGGTTCTTTTGCCATTGATGTTGTCCTCGCCATTTCATTACTACAAATATAATGTAGTCTTCATGGCCTTTCTCCAATTTTCCAGCCTTCGGTGTATTTCTGATTTTCTTTTGGGTGAAATACCATACAAAACCCTCAGTTCACCTATATAAAAAAATATTGCAACCCGCTATTTTACTCGCAAAACAAATTATGTACCATGTTTTTCTAGCTCTATGATGTTGTCATGACCATAAAAAGTAGGGGAGAGGGGCCTATAGTAGAGCAGCCTACTTCTGGGTTTTTGAATTTCATAACATATGATTTCAAAAAAGTCTCAATTTTGTACAGCAGTTTACTTGCCAACTCATTTGCTTAAAAAATATATTTTTAGGGTCACATCAGCATGTTTTTTGTAAAACCACATAGGGGCCCATAGTAAGGCACTGAGTCCCCTGAACATGTTTCGTTGTTGTGGCATCACAAGATTTGTCAAATTATATACTTTATGGAAAAAAGTGTTTTGCAAGTGGATATTAAATGCTCTATTGTGTGGCCCATTGAGGACTACTTCTATCCCTACTATTGGTCCTTGCCCTACTATGGGCCCCTCTCCTCTAAATAGTAGGAAATCCTAAGTTAATTAAATTTTGGAAATAAATCCTATTTAATTGTTCATGAAGACGCCTATTTGGATGGAAGTGATAACATGGTCCTAATGTATTTGGCTAATTAGGCCTATAGTCTAATATTAAAGTCTATAGTCTACAAGCTAAGCATATAATTAAAATCATATCTATATATTCATTTCTTTAATTTTCTGTTGTGTGTTATTCCTCGTTTCTAGAGAATCTGAACTCACATTTCTGTTTCAGAAACCATACCTGTTTCAAAAACTTGTTCAACTTATATAATCACACTATTTGGTTACTTAAATAATCTACTAATCCACAGTAAACAATCTCAAGACTGATGTGCTCCATATATCCGATGTATAGAGTTATTGCAAAACATTAACATAAATTCATGCAAAGAGATGGATGGTGGGGCCACTTTGTCCTAATCTTCAACAAACCCAGAAATATAAATTAAAATACATTTTTCATATGTTTTAACTATTATAGTGGACTGGTACATACATAATCACTTCAAGAACATCCCCCATGAGATCAAGAGTTTCCCACCTTAATCTATTCAAATAGAAATAATTCCCTTTCACAATCATGGATGCCTCCATATATAAAACTTCTTGTATAATAATACTAGTAGAAGTGATGGACAAATCCTTTACATGACACCAATCAATCCAATTAGGACCCTATTTCTTAAGCCACTCATTGAGTCATCCGATTGAAACATTTTACTCCATATCACGTTTACAGAACCCTAAGGCCCTAGATGGATAGCACTCCATATCCATATCTCATTGAGCTCTAAGGCCCTAGATGGATAACACTCCAACCCCAGTATGTCCTAACAAAGACTCTCTTAGGTGTTGATTCTGCAAATCAAATAGCTGCTGAGATTTGTATCGAACGAATCACACGACAAAACAATAGTTTTGGAGATTTCAAATCTACACCATCTGGGACTACTTTTATGTGTTGATCTTCTGTATACATAGGAATAAAATAATTGCTTACATATAAATGATTATGTTTGGTAACTATATAACCCAAACAGTGAGGTAAAACAGCAGTAGATCAAAATTAGATATCCCCTGGGTGTTGAGTTACAGAACGAAACAGAAGAAAACCCATGGCTATAACAAAACCTCGTCCTCTGTCAAAACATGATGCCCATACATAAAGTTCAAATACTATTCTAAATTATATTGTCTTCGCAGAAGTATTGTATGTCGAGAAAGCATTCAATCTGACTATATCTAGTCTTCTGCTTTGAAGATTAATTTTGGTACCATCACATAATTTATTTAAATGAAAACACTTCTTTTTAACCCTTCGTATACAGAAAATCAACAATGGTGAGAAGAACAGCTTAGATCAAAATCAGCAATATCCTCAGGCATTGAATAACATAATGAATCAGAATCAGTAAACCTGTGCCTAAAAACAACTTCATCCTCTGTTAAAAATTTTACGTATAAATATTATTCCAAACTACACAGTTTTGGCAGGAGCATGAATGTCAAGAAAGCATTGAATCTGAATAAATCTAAGTCTCCTGTTTTGAAGATTGATTGTTTAATACCACCACAGCAAAATCATTTATATAAAAACATTCCTTTTATCCCTGCGTATATAGAAAACCAACTATAAGGAGAAAAACAGATATGGATCAAATCAGAAATACTCCCCAGGTGTTGATTTACACAAAGAAAACCCGTGGCTATAAAATCTAATCTACTATTACATCATCCAGATCAACGTTAGCCAAACTATGGCCCCCTGTGCTTTTCAAAGTGCTGTTATCTACAAAAGCATAAGTGGCTGTGCTGTTTAAATGGTTGTAATCAGGAGACATTTGAATAAGGTCAGCTGTACTGTCATCAGCCAGTTTATTCTCCATTGTGCCTCTTGCAACTCCAAATAAAATTCTAGATTCCAATGTACATCTCCCATTGCTGGCCTTTCGACACCTCAAGGCTTAATCAGCAAGGCGCTTCTCAGAAGCCTCTCCACTTCTGAAGGGATTCAGTATTAATTTTACCTTCAGATGAGGATCTATGATCTGCTCCAGCATTCCCTTTCTCCGATTATGGAAAAAGCCCATTTAGCAATGCTTTCCTGTGCTCATGGAAGGGAAGGATTAGCACACATCACCTCAAACAACACATCACCAAATGAATAAACATCTGATTTCTCAGTGAGCTGCTGCCAGCAATAGTATTCTGGGTCCAGGCATCCAAAGCTGCCTTTGACTGCATTGCTAACACGATTATGGTCAAGAGTTGGTTCAGTTTTCGATAATCTAAAATCTGAAACTTCTGTAGCTAGGTTTTCATCAAGAGGTATGTTTGTTGTCTCTATATCCCAATGTATAATTATCTGAGCAGCCCATGTGAAGATAATGAAGACCTCGAGCACCTCCAATAAAGATCTCTATTTTGGTATCATAACATAATTATTTAAATGAACCTCCTGTATACAGAAAATCAACAGTGGAGAGAAAAACAGCTGTATGTCAAAACCAGCGATATCCCCCAGGCATTGAATTACATAATGAATCAGAATCAGTAAATCTTTGCTTTAAACAACTTAATCCTCTGTTAAAAACTTAAAACAGAACGTCCATACATAAAGTATAAATATTATTCCAAACTATACCATTTTGGCAGAAGCATGAGCATCAAGAAAGTGTGCGATCTGAATACATCTAAGTCTACTGCTTTAAAGATTGATTTTAATACCACCACAACACAATCATTTATATGAAAGAAGTTTATTTTATCCCCACGTATACAGAAATTCAACAGTGAGGAGAAAAACAGCTATAGATCGAAACCAGAAATATTCCCCATGTGTTGATTTACACAATGAAACAAAAACAGAAAACCCATGGCTATAAAACCTAATCTTCTGTTATCATTTTGATAGAAGCACAATTATCAAGAAAGCATTTAATCAGAATACATCTAAGTATCCTGCTTTGAACATTGATTTACATGCCACCACCATTTATTTAGGTGAACATGAAAAGCAAGTAAAATATCAATATAGCCTTCAACCATAATCGGATGGGCAATACACTACACAGAGAAGAATACTCAGAGGCACAGAATTAGAAGACCAGAACTGCCTCTAGCGGTATATATACTCCAAATTTTTAAATCAAATTGAGCCCTGTATTTTGAGAAAAGGCATGCTTCCTTATCAGCAGACAAATGCTTTCCTCGCACTGGCAATTTTCAGATCTTTAAGGAATAAAAGATACACATACCACAATATAGATGTCCAAAAAGGAGCCAGTATATAGAAAAAATATAATATGAAATGGGCAAACAGTGCCGGTAAAGACAGAATAAAGTGAATGACAGCATTTATACACTTTATAGGCAACAAAATAAAAATCGGCAATCTAAAAGCTTCAATTACCTGACTATCACTGCAATCTGCGGAAATGGATAGCTGCAGTAATTACAACATACAGAAACATGATATTCCTATTGCCAATTTGATCACCTCCCTTGTGGATTCACCAGCTGTGAAAAGATGGCACTTGGAGTTGCATCATCCAGATCAACACTAGCCAAACTATGGCCCCCTGTGCTTGTCGAAGTGCTGTTATCTACAACAGCATACCTGGCCGAGTTGTTTACATGGTTGTAATCAGGAGACATTTGAATAAGGTCAGCTGTACTGTCATCGACCAGTTTATTCTCCTCTGCAGTCTCTTGCAGCTGCAAAGCAAATTCTAGATTCCAAAGTATATCTCCCATAGCTGGCCTATCAACACCTTGCTCAGCAAGGCATTTCTCGGCAGCCTCTCCATACTTCTTAAGGGACTCGGGATTAATTTTACCTTTCAGATGAGGATCAATGATCTGCTCCAGCATTCCCTTTCTCTGATAATGCAAAGCCCATTCAGCAATGCTTACCTGTTCTCGTGGAAGTGAAGGGTTAATGGCAGCTCGTGCACATAATACCTCAAACAACACTACACCAAATGAATAAACATCTGATTTCTCCGTGAGCTGCTGCCTGCGATAGTATTCTGGATCCAGGTATCCAAAGCTGCCTTTAACTACAGTACTAACATGGGTATGGTCAAGAGTTGGTCCAGTTTTTGATAATCCAAAATCTGAAACTTTGGCAACTAGGTTTTCATCAAGAAGTATGTTTGTAGTCTTTACATCCCTATGTATAATTGTCTGAGCAGCCCCTGTGTGAAGATAATGAAGACCTCGGGCAGCTCCAATACAGATCTCTAATCTCTGTTTCCAGGACAAAGGATTCAAATTGCTATTCCCATATATGTGTCCTCTCAGTGGGCCCTTTGCCATGTAATCATAAACCAAAATCATCTCACAATTTTCTTCACAATAACCAATAAGAGAAACCAAATGCCGATGCCTGAGTTTAGAAAGCATTTCTATTTCTGTTTGAAATTCATGGATGCCTTGTTCCGCTAATGGGTTCCCTCGCTTAACTGCAACTTTGGTGCCACCATCAACCTCACCTTCATAAACTTTGCCAAAACCTCCAACACCAAGAATCCGAGATTCATCAAAGTTTTTAGTAGCCTCCTGGATCTCTGCAAAGGTGAAATGCCTGCAAAAACTGGAAGGTGCAGATGAGACATAGCTGCCAGTGCCACTCTTTCCAGATGCCATGGACAGTTTGCTTCCCATGGTATGTGAGTTGCCCCCATAAAATGGTAGAGGTAACCATCCAGAGGACTTGTCACCATCTGATGAACTACCATGCCGCCGACGAACAAAACATAATAGAGCAATAATGAGACCCAACACAGCAACCCCTCCAGTCACAGCCCCAATCACAGGACCCTTGCTGCTGCTGTTGTGAGAGCTTGGGGGAGTATTTACTCGTGTATCAGATCCCTGTCAGGAGTGGTGTTAGTTGTCATGTTTCCTTTAGCTTTTCACCATTAACTAGCTGAAAACATTCATGCACTTAATAGGTAGAATTGCTTTAGTTTTTTTAATTATTTGATTTCAATGGGCACACAACATCAATAAAATATCAGAAAAATATCAGAGTATAATATATTCTTGCATACATTTAAAAAATAAAAAATAAAAAAAATTCAGGTAAATAAGCTTTCTCTGCCAGATTATCTGAGCTACTGATGAATATCAAAAGTTCATATCTTTTCTTGATTTTTGTCCTGTTCCAAATTATTATTCTGATTGCAACCAAGTGCATACAACCTTTCTATAATACTCTTTCTTGTCATTAGAATAAGAAATTAAAATCAGCCAAAATTATAGAAGTATGAGGTTCTTACACTCAAAACAGTAGAGATTACCAAATCATCAAAGAGATACAGATGAATATCAAAAGTTCATGTTTTCTTTATAATTGTGGGCTACTTCAATTCCCTATTCTAATGACAACAAAGGGAGTATCTGTTTACAACACATAAACAGGTACAGATTTCATAGAATTGCCGGTACAATGATAATTATAATCCAACTGTTATTGAGACTCATTCTCTGCTTGCCCATCTATTTACTATAATTTTACAATTCTAGAGCTCTAATTTTAATTATAATAAAGAATACAGGGTCTTTCACATAAATAAAATATTCCAGGAACTGATATAACTGTATTCTAGCATAGTACGTTGGCAAGCGTCTGGAGTTTGTGGCCTGGGAGATATAGACATCAACCATAAATAATGACTAGAAATATCATTTCCCCCATAACAATTAAAACAGAATTCTGCTCCCCAGTAAAAGGGTTATAATACCAAAAAAGAAAATTATCAAGAGGCAAGTGGCTCCACCACCAAAAGGAATAATAATGATCTGGGCTGTGAAAGAAAACCCCATCCTGATAGAGCATGTTCGATCATATGTAGAGCTCTAGGTAACATCACTGCGTGGTATGAAATAGAAATGATTTTAGGCCTCAACTTAGCAAACAGTTTTAAATATTGTACAAACTCAAATTTAAGGAGATTCGGCTAAGGGCTTAATCATTCAAGCAGTGAAAGGCCTACAAGTGTGTGATAATTGGGCAATAGAAATTCAATAAATGATTAAAATGAGCCCAATATAAATTCTTCAAAACGCCTTATGAAGTGTGAGGTAGATCTCCATAGCAAAAAGAAGGCCAGCCACAAGAATTGGATAAATTGAAGCCTAAAATGAGATTTTTCTTTACGATATAAATCAGACATAAGATGCAGGACTTCGAGGATATATTTTTTGCAGAAATTGATGACCGAAATTGGTGTCAAAGGTATGGAAAGCAGTACTCTCCAACCAACGACATTATCACATAGTCTCCTTAATGATACTTGTTTCTTTGATATTATGAAACTAGTGAGGGTGGGATATACTAATTGCCACCAAACTCCAGGTGCCAGTGAAGAAGCAATCTGGCAAAATCCCATATGTATGCAAAAGTTAGTATTTGAAGACGACCACAATGGAAGAGGTGGAGAAAGGTGAAAGAAGTTATGGTCATTTTACCCACGGTATAACCACACAAGGAAGCAATTCAAAAATTATATAATTAGTGTAATCCTCTTGCACACTATCGACTTGCCCTTGATATTCAATTTCCAAAACATTCAAAGAAAATATGAGTTATGGGTGAATTTGACAGCACAGAAAAGTTCCTCGTAAAGTAAACACTTGGCCAAAGAAAGAACTTTGGCTTCCATTAAATAAGCGTTTTGATTATCTATTACGAGACTCCCCGGTCCTAGGCCAAATTATAATTTATGGATCAAAAAACTCATAGTAGAACTCCCAAAAAGCCAAACTTTTAAACATATAAAAAGAAAATTGAGACTCAGAAATAACTCGCATACCTGGTTATCATCTTGAGTATTTGCCACCGGATTTGGGCCTGCCAGATTCCCTGCACTATCATTGACCTTGAACAGCTCCAGTCCATTCAAGATCGAGTCGTAATGTTGCGGCGGAGGGACTGTGGTAGTATCTGGTTGCAACTCTAGAGACAAAGTAGAATCGCCTTTCTGCGCCGGCACATAAATAACATAATCCTCGTATGTAGGATTTCCCAATTTGACCCCTGTGCCAATGACATCAAAGGTTTCCTGAGCCGTCTGATTATTGAGGTAAATATTGAAAACCCTCTGGTTAGGCAGAGTGTAGATCCACTCGCAGAAATGCAACCGCACCAAGTAGGTAAAATTGGCGTCGACGTAAAACATCCAAGTCAAATTGAAGCCAACATTGACTTTTGGATCGGGTGTCATGGATCTGAAGGTCGTGTAAACGTCAACCGGAGCTATGTATTGCGAGACCTTCCCATAATCCAGGTTATTAGAGCCATTGTCGTTGGTTATGCCGGTGGCCGCCCCGTAGATATACGGCGTATCGTCATACCAGGTGCGACTGAGATCGGAGTCCTTGGTCGGCGGAATGTACTGCCCTCCCACGTTGAGCCTGTTCATGGTTTGCAGAACCATGGACGAACTGATCGTAAATGTCCCTTCGGTTCCTACCAGAAGCGCGCTACCGAATATATCGGGCATGGGGACGACCTCAATTCCGTTAACAAACGCGTAACCTGACTTCCCGTCAGGCGAGAAGGTCACATTCAGGCGGTCGCTCGATACGTTGACAGAGAATTCGCGGACGAGATATGCCTGCGTGAAAGCATCTGCCGTCTGCGAAGTGCTGAAGTTGTGTAGCAGGGTGTAGCGATTGGAGGTGATGGTGAAGAGCGCGTTGGAGCGCTGGTATGATTGTCCGTAATTGGCAGGATAAAAATGGAGCCTGAGCCAGTAGCGACCAGAGGAAACGTTAAAGGAGTACGTCGCCGGGGCCGTGAAAATGCGGGCGTTCATGTAGGGCACTTGCGATGGAAGCGACGGATCCCGCCACGAGGCGACTGCTGACACTAAATTGGCCACTGTTGGCGGAGCGTACTTGGACTCCTCGTCTCCCTCCCATAACCGTCCGTCTGCGTCATTCTTGCTGTCCCGCGCGCCGCAGTTCAGCAGAATTGTACTGCTCTGCGCCGAGGCCAAACTCAAAACGCATAAAAATAATGCAAGCCTGCCCCATCCTGACCCTGACGAGGCTCGAACCATAGGCCTTCTCATTGTCTCTGCACCTCGATTACTCGCAATTTTCGACAAGTGAAATACACACACACCCACCAGAGACTGCTTGTTATTTCCGCGCCTGCGCACTGTCCCCCTCAATTTCTCCCTCGTCCAGCTATCCTCACGAAATAAACACGGAGCTCCACGACACCGAATCCCGCGGAAAAGGCGCAGATTCCACGACAACAAAATTACGCGGAAACGGCACTCAGACAAGCTCTCCCGACGGACTAGGACAACCTGCCCTGTGTATAACACAGGAGAAGCTGGCGTGCAAGATATCCGATGGCCTGCGAATCTGACGGCTTGAAACGTCTCTCGGAAACCCCTGTTCATACCAGCGTTTCCCGATATACCTAGTCGTTAGCTGTCACATTGTCATCTGATTTCTTATGACTTCCAGATTATCACTGTGCATCTTATTTTCGCCATCATCCAGAATTACCTATAGTATGACTTGAAAAATTCCTGTACATGCCCTCCAAGCTCTCAGGATGGCACTCCAAGCACTCGGGAATAAATCTACCCCATACACAGATAGGGGTTTCGTAACCTTGTTATGTCATTTTTTCCTTAAAATTTCCAAGTGACTTTGACTACGTACCAATTTTGATTTTCCTACATGATTCAATTTGAAAGGTCAGTTCGGTAATGTTTGATGGCATCCAAACCGAATGGGCGTAGAACACCGAACAGCCAGCTAATCTTGTGCAGGCCATTTGCATAAAAAACAACAGCTGAAATCCAATACATGTCGAGATTCTTAATTTTTTATTCATGAAGACGAATTCATATCTGATGTAGAAAGATTTAGAGCGCACTTCGGAAAGAGGATAGAGATTATCTTTTCATATCTTCAATTCAACGTTTCTAAGAATCCTTATCTTGCCAGTAGAAACTAATGGTTTTTTTCAATGAAGGTTTTATATCAAATTTAAATATTTTTGTTATTTAATATATTAGTGTGAGTTTAATTGACATTTTTTTTTACTGAGACTCAAAGATGGAAGAACATTTGGTCCATCAAAATTGTCTAAAAACACAATATTAGTCTCATTTCTTATTATTACACGGCTCTCAAATTTAAATGTGGATAGATGATCTAATCAAAGAGTATATTTTAATTAAAGATTTATTTTGATGATAAATTTATTTATATAATTTATTCAAAAAGATATGTGAAAAATTATGATGAGCAAAAAATAATCGTTATGATTTATACTTTTATCTGTTTGAACAGGCTGTCTGTTCCTCATTAAAAACTCTTATTTCATTTTATATAATAATCGATATAATTATAAACTAAAATCAAAAATTAATTATGAGATTTATTTTTTTCAAATTTATAACAATATATTTTACTATTTTCGTTGTAATTAGTCAATAGACTTTACATATGAACATCCATACCCGACATTAAGTATTTTTTACGTCAGATTATTAAATTTCAGCGAAATTTAATGAGTAGAAAGAAAGTGCAAAGTTTTTTCCGCAGTCAAAGGTGCCCCAATTTTCCCAGTCATAATAAGGGCAAGAAATAATTGCAATCATATTTCGTGTGAATCTGGAAACCGCTGACGAAAATTTAGTTGTATTTTATCTTTCATGAAAATATTTTAAAAAGTTGACATGGTCTAATTTGACCTTTTTAATTTTTTTGTTTTTATTTCCGAACTGCTTCCACGGTGGGTTCCAGGTGATGCCTACTTTCAAAACAGACTTGGACTCATTAAAACAAAAATATAAATATATTATTGCTCTCAAGGACGGGTTATGTTAATTAAATTTTAATTGGCGCTCTTCTTTTAAATTATGAGCGAGCAGAAATAGGCAGAAAGGAGGCACATTAAAACTCTCTTTTCCTCATATTCCATAATTATTATTTTTTACCAGTTTACATGGAGGCATGGCAAATTCACCCTTAACAATTCACCACGGAAAAAGTCATCATCATGACAAATTCACCTCAAGGAAAATTCACCACCAGCAATTCACGTCACACAAGAATTTTCCCGTGGTGAATTGCTCGTGATGAATTTTCCTAGAGCCTTGAACCGTGGAAGGTCATACCTTAAAGAAGTCAAACATCACATCTTAAGAATTGAATATAGTTTTTAATTTAATACAAGAGCTGTTCAAATTATACAAATACAAAAGCTATTCAACAAAGATCACAAGTAGAAAATTATGTGAGAAATTAGAAATAAGAAATTTAGCAATTTTATTTCAAAGAATTTCAGCACTTGTTATGTTCAAATGGTTTCTAATGTATGTAAAAGAAAATTATTTAGTTTATTATTTTATGGAGTATTCAACATTTGACTAAATATTTGCATTCAAGCAATTTGAAATTCCACATTGCATTACTATTAAATATTTACTACAAGCATATAATGCTCTACAATTATATAAAAAAATTATAAATATTTGTTGGTGGATTGTTGAATTTACTTCTAAATTTATCACTATTTTTTCCTACACCTATATTTTCTACATCCTACATAGTTCTTCTAATAGGTTTTTCAATAATGATATCTTCTAGTCACCATTTCACCTTCCATGTGTAATCTTTGTTGAATCCAACCATTATTAGAGACTTTTTGTAACATTTCTCTAGGTCAATACATGTGTTCAAAGTTTGTTCCCACACTTCGAACCCACAAACTCTATTTTGGGAGCAAATAGCATTACCAACCATGCACTAACTTATTTGACTTGTCAACTATTCAAACTCTTAATTAATGTTCCCCCTCTTCTAACAAGGATTTTCAGCTTTGATATCCATACACAAATTCTCTTAAAATTGGTTAAATATGATTTTTCTATTTTATGCCAAGATGTCTTTGGTTGGGATCTAATGAAGAGGCTACTATATCTATTTTAATTTTTGTACATTGATCATATGTTTTCATTGCTTGAAATTTCTATACAATTATTATTGAGGACTAAAGTTGTAGGGCGCTATTGATAGTTCAAAATTAATTTGTATTAAATTTAACCATTTCTTTTAAATAATAACTTATATAAAACCAATAGGTTTTAAAACTTCTTAATGGACCAAGATTATCCCTAATAATTAGTCTAGCATTAACTAGAAATAAGACAAGTGACAGAAATCTATGTCATCTTGGAATTTAGATGCAAATTCCTCCCACTAATGAAACCTCATTTCTTATCCACTAGTTTGCACTCAACAATGATGCTAGAAATATTTTGACCATTACTTGCATCCTATTAAGGAGGACAATAACCATAAAATCAACACCTCTTGTCTCAATCTCCTACAAAAGATGAAATTTGCAAGCCCTCGCAACTATATAAGAGCCAAAAAATTTAAAACTAATTTCCTTAGACATGTAGGAGTTGAAAAAAATGTGTCCACAAATAAATTTAGGCATTCAACATTTTTCCACTTGATTCTTCATCAAAATCACCATTTGTTTACAAAATGGTAACTCTAACATGTCAACCTAGACAACTAGTCTAGACTAATTATGTGTTGGTCAAATGTAATTTATATAAACAATGTTTTATACCGTCCTTTCTATGGGTAAATTCATTATTCAATCTGTAACTCTCTTACAAGAACATATTTGTATAGAATTGTAGTCATGAAATTTGTATATCCTTGTTGTTTCCCACTTATTTTTATGACCATTTACTTTATATTCTTTAGCATTTATTACTTTAAAATTGCATTAGCCCACAAATCCACCATTAAATTAGTATAGGTTAATTGTTTCTTATATGTGTGTCTTATTATATTAGTTTGAGAAAAGTTTATTTTCCTTTACATTTTGATGAATTAGTCTAATCTTGCATGATCTAGTTTTTTCTATGGGTTTTCTCCTCAATTTTAGGGTGTGGGTTTTCTCCTCAATTTTAGGGTTCTAAATCTCTCATTTTATTTTATTTTATTATCATAATTGATTTTCATTTTTTATTATGCTTTATTAATATGGTTTTTTCTATTTTTTATGCTTGTTGCATATCTCGTCCTTGATGAATCCTAACCACTCACCCTTGCATTAGCTTTATGGTTTATATGTTACACTTGTTTCACATCTAACTTTCTATTGTACAGATATCCTACAAAAAGGTTTTGGTTGTCAACTTCATAAAAATATATTAATTAATCCATGTAACTAATTTCCCATTGCTAAATGACCTATTATGGACCCCAAGGTAAAAAAACAACAATTCTCTAAATATTTATGGTAGTGGAAAAAGCAATGTTGAGTGAAATTAAATTTTGACTTAAACTAGAAACCTTAACTTCTCTATTTGTATTTTTCTCTTCTTTTTCTAGACTTGAAAGTAAATTAGTAGATTTTTCTTTTTCTTTACGCTTTTCAAGTTCAAATTAAATCCATAATGTTTTACTAGAGCAAATATGGATTAGTTATACCTTTTTATTATTTTTTGAAATTCTTTTTTCAACCAAGTCAAGCTTGAAGTGTTAGTGGTGTTGCTAGATAATTCCTTATAACACTAATCATAACTAATTTGGTTGATTTTTTTGAGTAATAATTTTATACAACCCTCCTTGCCAAGTTTGATTTTTCTAAACTTCTAGATTCAAAGAGGTTGTTGTCCTAACTAAATCTAAGATTGAGAAGTTTCTTAAAGTGGGTTTCATCCATCCCACCAACTATCATGAGTGGGCTTCTAATTGTGTCCCTATTATGAAGGGAATGGCCCCCACTTCTCAAAGTCCCTACTATCATCTATCAAAATGGATTTCCCCTTACTTTATATCCCATTTATTTAATGGATCTTAATGTTGCTTGTCCCAAAGAGCCCATTATAGAGTAGGGTTACATAGGGTTCAATACATTTAAACCAAAAACCAACTAGAGTAGGAGGGTGGGGACTCGATAGAGGCTTCATATTGGGATGATCCCACAATACTGGTTTACAATTTTTGGCCAAACTGGACACTGAACTGATTTTTTCTAACTAAATCTTCACTTTCGAGCACCTATAGCGGCTAAACCGTGAGGAATTTGAAGATGATGCAAACTAGTGATTTGTGGCATTTTGTCTATAGATTCTAAATATATTTTTTTCAAAAATTTTGGAATCAGATTACACTTCTTTTTCCATCTCCTTTGAAAACTAGTTTATTTTTAGTAAACACCATTTTTAAGGAGTGACACTCACCGATATACATAACAAATTTTTTCCATAAAGGATAAAATTCTAATTTTGTCAATTTAGATTTGTAACTATGATATCTAGTGCTTTCATTTGGTTAAATCATAGTGTTTTATTGAATATTTTTTCCTTAATCAAGTTTTGAATTCAAACCAATTACAATTTAGACATGACATATACAACATAACTTTTTTGTATGTATCAAATTTTTTTGGATCAAGAACTTCAATATCTAGTGCACTAATATTTTTCAAAAACAAAAATGATAATCTACTATTTTTCCACATGTGCGAAGTAAGCTTGATTTTCAAAAAACCTATGTTTAATCAAATAAAAAACAAATACATAATAAAACCAAAACATATTAAAATTATATTTGTTGGATAGCTTGTTTTGAGGACTACCATCATTTAGTTGGGTCTGTGAAGTCTCCTCCATTTTCATCCTCAACTCGAGCTTCGAAGGAAAAAAATTTGGAGATTTTTTGTGCTAGAGGGGGAGAAGGAGGGAAAAGGGGGGTTAGAGCGAACCCCCCTTGGAGGTTCGCTCGAACCCGGGTTCACTCAAACCCTGGTTTGAGCGAACCCCCTTTCCACAAACTTTTCTTTTATTTTTTTCCTAGGAAATGTGGGACCCAGCATTTAATGGGTTCACTCAAAGGGGAGTTCTAGTGAACCCCCTTTGTGTTTGCTCGAACCAAATGTTCGTTCAAACCCCCAAAAGCCAAAAAAAATTCCATGAGGGAATTTTTTGCAATTTTCCTTCCTCACTGGAATTGTAAACTAGTTTTGTGGGTTTACCCATTGATTAAAATATTGATGTGTGTGCTAGCCATAAGATGATGTGGACCAACACTACCATCAAGTTAGAGGTAAGGAACTATCATAGTTGATAATATGGTTGGATATAGTTGAATTAATATTGTCATGAAGAATCAAGTCAAGACCATCCCATGGGGCTAACTACTCCTTGTGATACATTTTCCCATGCAATATATGTCATTTGTTGTGACAAAAATTTGAAAAACTCTAGCAATATAGTAGTTATTCTATACTAGCACTTGCACCAAAGGGGGTGCAAGGGTTATGCTGATAGAAAAATATAGAGAAGTAAGGTTAAATATTTTTACAAAATAGTTGTAATACATATTTGGAGATACAACCAGACATTAGTACCACAACAAACAAAGTTTTAATCTCACAGTAGAAAAAAGACATTACCAAAAGATAAGGGTTGTATAACCATCTCTTTCACAGAAGAAAGAAGTAAACATACAATTTGTTTATAATAGAAATTGAGTAAAAAATATTGGTGCCACACTAAACATACGACACTAAAAATTGTCTAAGGCTACAATAATATGGAAATGAAAAAGTGGAAAAAGAACTTGGATGCTCCTTTGAGAGTTACGCTCATTAAAAATGTAACAAAATATAGTAAAATATAATAAAAAGAATATAAAAAACATCTTTACACTACATGAGATAAGTTTGAATAAAATATCTAATTAAATAGAATAAATAAAATATACTTAAAAATTATTTACACTATTTGTGGTAAAATTGACTAAAAGGGATAAAATATAACAAAATATAATTATAAATCTCTACACTATTTGAGTTAATCTGAGTTCAATTTAATATTTTTTCCTATTTGTATTTAAATTTTAGCTAATATAGACTTGCAAACATATCATTTTATCTATTTTTTAATAATTTTGATATTAAATATTTTATATCTATAATAAAAATTGTATATTACAAATTCTTTACACTATGTGAGATAAGTTTGAAAAAAGTATCTAATAAAATAGAATAAATTAAATGATTAGCCGATATTTGAGTTTTTCAGATCATTTTCTTTATAGTGGATCTGCCTATACTTGACAAGTAGGGGTTTCTCTTAAATGACATATAAAGAAGAGTAATGGGGACTCTTTTTGAATTATTGTCGTTTGTACCATATTCACCTTTATATTATATTATTTATATTTATTGTATAAATAAATATAAAATAGTTTTTCAGTTCAAAAAAATGTGACCTACTTTAAAAAAAGTGGTTTTAGAAAGGTTAAGGAACTTTGATAAAATCAAATCAAATCTTATTATGAAAAATAAAAGTAGTTACTATTTAAAAAAAGAGCTCAAAACTTCGTCTAGATTTTTGCTAGATATCATCTAAAATTTTAATAATAATTTTACTCCTAAAAGTTCTTAACAAAACATAAAATCCATAAATTTTAAATAACCATAAACTACTTGTGAAGTCCACGAGATCTATTAAATAATCATATTTTCAGCATTTCTATAACAATCACATAAGCTCACATTTTGAAATACAAAAAAGTTAGGTGAATCCCCTAAATCAGCAGTATCGCCTAAAGTAGCGCAAACCTTAAACATCAAAACAAAAAACAAAAAATATATATAAATAACAATCACATAAATTTAATCTTCACAAAGACATGCTGGAAACACGTAGCACATTTGTAGATAGGTGGTGGGCGCTCATGGTTGCACATTTTTTTACGGTGAAGGATGTCGTAATGTTAAAGCTTAAATGTGCTCATTATCGAGATGCTTGGCCGTAATTTTCATTTTTGTAAACATGCTCTAAAATCCTCTCGAAACCTTATTGTCAGGTTGTAGATCACCAAATTGGAGAAGCAAAAGGTCAATACCAGCGAGCAAGAGTTTGGAGGATTGGAAACTAGTAGCGGTGGGTAAAGCAGCAAAAGAACGACAAAGAACAGTCGAAAAAATGGTGTTCAATGATGAACGAAAAAAAAATAGGGTAAAGGATGTCATACTGTTAAAGCCTAAATGTGCTCATTGACAGGATGCTTGACCATAATTTTCATTTTGCTAAACATACTCTAAAATCCTCTTGAAACCTATTGTGGATGCAGATCACCAAATTGGAGAAGCGAAAGGTCAATACCAGCAAGCAAGAGTTTGTAGGAGCAGACACTAGTAAGGGAAAGGAAAGCAGTAAAAGAAAGATGATAAACAACCGAAAAAATGGCGTGCAATGATGAACGGCTGAAAAAATGGCAATAAATGATGAACAAAAAAAAAGTTTAGGGTAAAGGATGTCATACTATTAAAGCCTAAATGTGCTCATTATCAGGATGCTTGGCCGTAATTTTCATTTTAGTAAACATTCTCTAAAATCCTCTCGAAACCTTATTGTTAGGCTGTAAATCACCAAATTGGGGAAGCATAGACGGGCTTCTACACGGCAATAGTGTTTGATTTGCAGGGGTTGAAGAAGGTGAGGAAAAAGGTTTAAAATAAATGTGATTGCAAGAACTACCTTTTGTTGGATACAAATCTCTACTGCAGTTTCGTTTACTTCCATTTGTATCCAAGTCTCTGTTGCAATGTCGTCAATTTCCTTTCACTCGCTCTCTTTAGTAATAGATGGTGAAAGATATTTTTTATAGTAATTCGTTCATTCTTTTTGTAGGCATACTAGGCGATAGTGTGGCGGCGGCGTGATGCATTTACTAGCAACACTTAATGGAGCAGGAGATATTTTACCTCCTTAACTGCCATCAAACAACTGTATGTTTGAATGCAGTAAATTTGATGTGACTCTCCCTCCACCAAGTTCAAAAGCATTTAATACATTGAAGATTTTTCAGATGTCAAGAAATGCCTAGAAACTAGGAGTAGTTTACACAAACCGCTAGTAGTAAAAAGGCATGAGACAAGTTTCAAGCGAAACCTCACTATATATAGCCTATCGGCTAACAAGATTCTTGAAATCAAAAATCTCATCACCTTGTGCAACTTCTAACTAGTCAAGGTTTGACTAGAAATATTGTTATGTTGGATTGCCATACGGTCATGTGAAAAAATTAGATTTTATGGAAAAACCACTATGAAAATGAAGTCCTTAGTTGAGTCACTAAAAACTATTGGTAGGTAAATTGGTATATACTAATTTTCAATAGTTGTGAGATAAAATCCCCTATCAAGAAAGGTGAGGCTATGTAAATATTGAAATTTAAACAACCCAAAATATCTATTATTAAATTTGTAATTTACAAATTTGTTTTGAGGGCAAGTTTTTCAACATTTACAAAAATGGATAGATTTAAAGAGTTAGAAATAAAATATGTTTAATTAAATCAAATTAATACAATTAAATTAAATTCGACACAAGGTACTAGTAAATTATTTTTATGAAGTTGAGAATTAAACCCTTTTTATGCACTTTCATAAGGAATGGTTGGACAATAGAGACTTTCTATTTTTGCATAATATCTTATAAATTATTAACTTGGATAACCATAAATCAAATATTATCTTAATTTTGAGTCCATCAATATTCACATAGTTGGTTAGAACAATCCACTCATAAATTCTTTTATTTTCCTATAATGTTTGAGTAGGAGCTTGGGATCAATACCTATATAAGATGTTATTGGACAACACCATTTTTGGGTTCAATGAGTAGCTCCCCCTCATGAGGTTTGAGGAAAGTGGCTCTAGTGCACTCTTGTTGTGATACAAGTGGGGTCAAGGGGTAGAGTACATCATTGCCATGTATAAATATATAATTGGGAATTCATTGGAGCACACATAGATTGAACATTTCAAAATTTATATCAAACCATAAAAATACTATAATCTTTGAATGAATGTACACCTTGCTTATTGATCATATGGTTATGATTTCATTTTGGAATGTATTAAGCACCCAAGAAAATTTCAATCACTAAATAATTGAATGATCTAAAAAAAATAGATAAATATTTTAAAATGCATGTAATTATTAAATTCTAGAATGAAGTAAAAACCATTAAATTAGAGAGGAAATTGATGGTGGAAAATGAAGATTTACTCCTTTACATATTCAAGGAGAAAAATACTTAAACATTACGTAATGTAAGTTGATTTGTTTTGATATGCAATTTTATTTTCAAGTAGTTTATGAAGTGATCTATAAGCACGGTGTAATTTGTTTGTGCACAACCTCCCTAAATATATTTTTCTTAATAATTTATAGAAAAAGCCTTAAGTTGATTTGTTTTGACATGCAATTTTATTTGCAAGTAGTTTATAAAGTGATCTATTTAAGTGGCATAATTTGTTTGTGTAAAACCTCTCCAAATATATTTTTCTTAAATATTTACATATTTATAACTTGATTGTTAATGAAATTGATGTAAGGAAAAATAGATATTTGGTAATTAGCTAATCTAAATAGTGTATCACAAATACCATTTTCAAGATATGCATGTTGGTGTTTTTCCAATACACCTAAGGAACCTCTAAAGAGTAGCCAATTCCTATGTTCAAGACCCTTACAATGAATGGCCAACTAACAAGATTCAGTCGAAGATTGAATCTCCTACACTTCAGGCTCTGTGGGAACTAGGAGGGTGTTCCTTTTAGACTTTCATTTGACTACCTCAATAAATGACATAGAAAATCATAGATCCATTCCTTTAAGCGGTAAATAACACAATTCACTCAAAGGTTGGTTGATCTTTAAGCAAAATTCCATCAATTTACTAGGAATAGGGAAGATATATCACATACAAGCTTCATTGTAGACAAATTTTAAGATATTTTTATTCTAACCCCGAATCAACAGTCCAATACTTCATTATCACTTAAAATGTAAATACCAAGACAAATAGGCCAATTCCTTCATCGATTAGGCCATAGAGTCATACATATTATGACCTGTCATGTAGAAATTCTTTAAAGCTAATAACTATGGACTATTTCCACAAGGACTTGCATTATAGAAACTCTCTACATATAATTCATCACTTCTTACCAAATTCTCAGTAAATCACTACAAATCCATGACCTCATTTAAACATTTAGTTGATTCATTGAATCAAAGAAAAAATGAAGGCACGCATTCAAATGAAACATTTGAAGATGAACAAAATATGCTTGATATTATATTCAAAATTTGTAGAGTGGTTTACAGAGAATAGCATATGGATTATATATTAAATTTACTTTCGATATCAGTAATTTTTGCATAATTATTTAAGATTTTCATATGTAAAGTTCAAAACCCAGGACAATTTCACTACCCTATTCTTTAGTATTCCTCTATTATCTACCCTTTTTGTATCAAACTTGAAGACTCAAAAATTTAGAACCCCTACAAGTGAGCCCTGAATTCCCTTTTATAGAACAAGGGAGCCAACAAGCTTCAGGCTCAAAATGCAATTACATTACAAAAATTTCATTTCATGCCGAATTTTAACTACATTTCAAAATTCCCCACATGATAATTATATTGAAACGGGGAAAACAAAAATTGTTGCAGCCGCCATGAGGAAGAAACAAAGTATCGCCCAAAATTTTCCTCGACCGCCATGTCAACAAAAATTATAATGCCCAAACCGCCATGAGGGCACATAGCTAACATCTAACACCCCAAAAAATTGCCACGCATGTAGAGAGAGAAAATGAAAACCACAAAAATCAATTATCAACACAAAAAATTCATAACCACCACCTTTTCACAAACTAGAAGCCCTTTTACTAGCAACATGTAGACCACGATACACATGCCCACTTCGTGTCGTTGCAAGGGTTGGGGAAGAAACCTCAACCTCAACTTCACCTTTGTCCTACTTCAACACAACGCCATCTCATCCACTCAGAGTCCTGATAGCCAAAGGAGGGATAGATAATACCTCTACCTTAGAGGATAGAGCTCGGCCTAGGGTCGCAAGGTAGCGGTGGTAACTAGAGTCAGTCTCTGTTTCACTGTCTGATGAACTCTCTATGACATTGATGGGCGAATTTTGTCATTCGTAGGAGCCACAACCATATCAGAGCTTGCGTTGAACTCTACTGGAAGGCCCAGTTGTCTCTTCCCCTTTTACTTCTACCGGCTCCAAGCTCTTAGCCTGGCCTTTTAGACGATTGTTGCATTTGGTGGCAATAAGTACAAAACCCTTTCCACGAACAGCCTCATGGGTGCATTGTTTTTGTTCCTAGTCCTTATCATGGGACCTCTATGAGCTTAGTCAGGAGGACCTCCGTACCGGAACCAACGAAACACCAAGCTTGCTCATTCTACTACAAGAAAGTATACACTTGAACTTCAGATCTTTGCACAAAATTGAGGACTTGACAACTAATTGCTATGGTGAAAATAGCAACTCACCACTTCTATTTATTGAGCAAAGTGATGATATCAATCATCAATGCTAAATTAAAAACACACACACAAACTAGGCAATTCGTTGGCATGTGTATTGTCACCGTTTAATTCCCAAGTGCATGGAAATTTGTAGATCACACTTCATGATTGCCAGCAATTAAGTCTCCACATGCATGGAGATCAATTTGATCATACTTCCAGAGAGTGTAACATTAATGTTCACTGGTTGTAGAATGAAACAGCTATCACGTGTCGTTTTATCAACTTTTAATATCGGTTGTTGATCTCATGAAAGGATGGCAGATTGAACAACTCCGTTTAGGTTGACAAGGTTTGAAATCTAGTAGTGCTTCCCTAATTTGTCTTTAGCCAATGGCATTAATCCATCTCAGATGGTAACTTCTCTGTCAGCGAGCCTCATCGGCCTCACAAACTGGGTGGATGGATCTACGTGTCGGGATCTCGCTAATCTCACGGTTGTTATCAAGCATTCACTTTCTCCTCACAAGCCAGCAGGGAATGGTGGAGATTATTCCCGACACCTGAGCTCAGTCGTCGGTTTAAAACCACGGGCCATGGGCTTGATAGTGGAGACTAGGCCCCAAATCTATATGAGGATGCATGTCTTCATTTCACCATTCTCACACTGCATAATCGGTTGGCATTAATCACCCTTGAGCCAGTGGGGTACGGTCAAGATCTCTTCCCACAGCCTCGAATCTCAAAACTTGCACACACGGCAAGGTTAACATTTAATAAAGGGCCTTTGTTAGGCCGATGGTGACATTCACAGGCTAATGACCTAAGCTTAGATCAGCGAGGAAAATTAAAACCCGACTTTAGCAAATAGTTAAGGTCAATGGGCCAACAGGGTGGCCGACACTCTTAACCAAAGGGGTCGGTGGGAAAATGCATATGATGGCTCAACTGATGACTCAAGGAACCGACGACTAGAAAAGCAGGTCAATGAAGTATTAGAAGGCTTGAAATCTTTCATAGGAAAAACCCTACTCACACATGGGGACAAGGGTTTATGAAATAAACAGGGTCAATGGGCTACTTAAAAAATTGGCAAATTTTGGAAGCTCCATCAATACCATCAAGGAGATAAGTGTTAGCATGGCTATAACCAAACTATAATTATAAAAAAAATTAGATAAGATCCCAATTTTTTTTAGTTGTGCAAAAATACTCTATGATATTTGTATTATTCCTAATCATTAAATTGAGGTCATGTACATGCCCTGGTTATTAGAGGCCATAATAACAAAAGAGAGAAAGTAAAATAAAAGTTTTATACATCATAGAAAAATATTTGCAAGTCATGTTCAATTGTCTTATTGCTACCATAGGATTTTGAGTTTTATTTATAGCTTGATTTGCATTGGGGGGCACAACACACCCCCTAAAGCATAATTATATAGGCTAATATGAATTCTAAGTGAAGAATCTTGCCAAAGTTTAATTTAAAAATGAATATGGTCACAAAAGAAGTGATAATTTAATAATGATGGTGATATGTCCCCATAAACTAACAAGAATCTAATAGTAATGGAAAATATGGTTTAGATTTGTAATGTGTATTCTAAATTTTAGGTGATTAGGCTCCAATCACACATATTCTATGGTAAACAGCTTAATTTAAAAGTTTAACAAAATTATGGTCAAGTGATTTGACCAATGCTAAATTGTTTTTTATAAAAAATAGCAATTTCATGCCCCTTATAGCTTATCTTATTCACAAAAGATTAAGGGCCCAGTTTGAACTATTCACTAATTGGTGAAGATTTTCCATTAAAAAACTTATGGAAAATAATTCCTTTTAAAAAATACCTTGTTCAAGATTCTACACAATTTCTTGTCATTTTGATTTAGATATTATGAAATATTTATCACTGGAGAAATAATCTTTGTATTGGCTTTAAAATTTGGTATAACTATATCTCATAAATATCACTTTTGTATTTATTTTTTACCATGTTTGATTGTATACCAATGTGAGTTCACTTGCATTCAAATGTCCATTTATTGAAGTGCTTGCATACTGGCCAAACCATGCGATTCTAAACACATAAATAACCATTGTTAAGGTTCACTTTTCCATTTTAATACTAGTCATGCAATTCACATAAAGTGACATAAAACATAGGATGAAAAATAGAGATATAAAATAAACTAAGTGAGCATTTATCCAACTATCCCCACTAATATCCAAAGTCAAGATAGATTAAGGATTAGCATGAAGATGTGAATATAAATATGCCAAGAATATTCCTATGATTTGAAGTTTCCAATGAGTTTCTTATCTTTACAAAACCAAAAAATCATTGATGATATCACTGCATGTGATTCATCTTCAACTCAATAAGGAATCACACCTACTCATAGTATATCCTAATAAACCATGTGCTGAAGAGAGAAAAACTAGACAACTCAATCCAAAAAAAAACCAAAACTTGTGCTACAATATTATCTTAAAGTTAAACTCCATCCTAGTCCATAAAGCTCTAAAAATCAATAAAGGCACATGTATGCACTTAAAAAAAATTCCCTTATGGAAGAAAAAAGGGTCCATCCAAATATGATGACTCAAATCATCTTGCTAGCCATTTCCCAAAAATGGTGAATTTTCATTCTCCAATCGTTGATGCAATCATTATCCAATCAATGATGATCAATCTATAATTGACAATATGTCAGTCATTCTCATAACTAGCACTCACTCCAAATCATGACCATGCATAGTCATAAAAATAATTCATCACTATCTACAATGTTCAAACTATATAATATATAATCTCAATCAAATTAGAATCTATATTATTGGGACTTACGACATGTAACATCCTCAACTTGACAATATTTAGGACAAAAAAATTCCAAATCTATATTAAGAACTTAGGTAAAATCTAATCAAATGGAGAGCGGCGAGAATGGGAGTGAGGGTTGGAGTTTGAAATCCTCTGCTGGAGAGGATGAGGGAGATGTTTATTCTAAGGATGAGGTGAATGGGTTGTGGCTCTAGCACTTCATGTTGGTTGGCTTGTTGGAGTCAACATGGAAGCGGCTGAGTTTTGTTGTCTAGTGTGGCTGATGGACGCAACTGTGTTGCAGATGGTTGTCGAGCTACTGGTGAAATCTTTGGTCGTTTGCTCAGTTGGTTATACACTAATGCCTTTTGCTATTGATCAATGGGAGGGAATTTTTTGGTGTGAGCATGGCTTGTGGGTAGCAATTTTTTCTTTTGTTGCTTCTCTTCTGCTGGGTATTTTATTTCTACTCATGTCTTTTCAGCTAGAGTATTGTTCCCCCGTTGTGTGCTTTGGTTCCTTTGAGTTGGGCTTGGCTGTGGGATGGCTTATCTTTGGCCCTAATCGGTGTATTTGGACAGTTGGTGTGCTCATTTTGTTGGCTTATTCTATGATCCCTCTCTCCTTGGTTTCCCTTTGCCTCTTGGGGTTTTTTCAACTGATAGTGGATGGATTGATGTTGGCAATTGTTGTTGTGGGTTTCTCTTTTGGGGGTTCGCCTATTGGAGCTGACATGGAAGCGGTGGGGTTCTATTGTCTGGTGTGGTTGATGGACACGACTAGGTCATAGATGGCTATCAGGTTGCTAGTGAAAGCTTTGGTCATTTTCTCAACTTGTTGTTCACTGCTACCTTTTGTTGTTGATTGGTGGGAGGGAAGTTTTTGGTGTGACCATGGTTTGTGGGTAGCAGTTTTTTCTTCTACTACTTTTCTTCTACTGGATGTTTTGTTTTTGCTCATTTCTTTTCAGCTAGAGTGTTCCCCTATTGCATGCTTTGGGTCCTTTAAGTTGGGGTTAGTTGTGGAATGGATTTTCTTTGGCCCTGATCAACGTATTGGGGTAGCTGGTGTGCTCATTTAGTTGGCTTATTCTATGGTCCATCTCTCCTTGGCTTCCCTTTTCCCCTTGGGGTTTTTTTAGCTGAAAGTGGTCATATTGTTGTTGGTGATGGTTTTTGTGGGTTGCTATTCTAGGGGTTCGCCTCTTGGTCCCTATCTTTTGCAGATGGTGGGCGGGAGGACTTTTTCTTTCTATGGTCTGGTTGGACTGAGAGTTTTCTCTTTTTGTGGTGTGGATGTGGCTTGTGAGTGGTAGTTTTCTTTTGTTGCTTTCTTGCTACTTGGTGTGTTGTCTCTATTGTTATCGTTTCAACTAGTGAGTTTCTTTGTTGTGAGATTCAGGTCCTTTGAGGAGGGTTTGGTTGTAGATGGGCTTATATTTTGTCTTAATCGGCTTATTGGGGCGGCTGGTGTGCTCTTTATGTTGGCCTACTCTCTGCCTCCTTCCTTTTTAGTTTCCCATTGCCCCCTTGGGCTTTCTCTGTTGATTGTTTGGTGGTGGTGGCTACTCGTTGTTTTCTACCATTTATCTGGGTTGCTATCCCATTTGTTGTTGGTGGTGGTGGTTGTTTATGCTATCCCTATTCCTATGTAGTTGTTGTTGGTTGGGATTTTTCTAAAGCTTCATTTTTTAGTCCAACATAACATGTGCTATACTTTTTCTTTTCTTTTGTTATTGGTTGGGTTGATTTTAGAGTTTATCGTGAATACCTAGTTGTTGGTGTGTAGGTTACTAATATTGTTGGTTGATGTCATCTCTAAGTCTTTCTTCTTTTTTCCTTCCCTCTTGGTGCCTAAGGATGTTGTGATTGCTTGTGCTACTAGAGTGATTTCTTTCTACTAGGTGCTATAGTTGATTTCTTCTTTAGAGGTGAAGAATTATGTTATTGAGGTGGAGCCTTCTCCAATTAAGGTGGAGTTGCATGTTGTAGGTTTAGTACATAGTTTACTTTTCTCCTATGTGTTCCTATTGAGGTGGAGTTTTTTTATGCAGGAGATTAGTGGCTTTGGTGGTGATGGATTTCTCCTCATCCTCTCCTATAGAGGGGATCCCTCTCCTATTGAGGTGGATTTTGGGATGGCTATTCAAGTTGGTTGGAGATACAAGGAAGTTGTTTCTTTTCAATGCTTTGTGGTGCTCTCTTACTTTCCTTTTAAGGTGGGGAGTTTGGATTGTTAATATGGCTCAATTCTACTTACATTGAGTGGATGGTTTGTTGTGGTCTGGTGGTTGCAGACTATTGGGTTTTTTATCCTTGAAAAAACCTAATTTTTTGTATGGGTTCAAGGTCCCTATAAACACCTAGTTGTAAAGGGTTGAAGGTCCCGTCAAAACCTGTTTTTTGCAACTTCAGTTGATTTGAATACTTGTGTATGGTTGTTTCCATTTGGCTATGGTTAGTTTGATGATTATTTCCTTTCATGTCTTATTTTCCTTGTAAAGGCTTTTAGGTCCCTATAAAACCTTCTTGCAATGGGTTTTTGGTCCCATCAAAACCTATTTATCGCTAATCAAAAACTTAGGTAAAATCTAAAATAAACCAACAATGTTACACAATCAATAAATATAAAAATACATCTTAAGCACACATCACTCATCTTTGTGAAGTCTCCACTTGAATCCATCATACACATACCAAAAAATATCCCCCTAAAAAATAAGAACACTAAAGAAACAACTAGAAAAAGGCTAGAAACAATCCTTTGGTATAATTGTATAAGCATAAAAACAAATCATAAGAATTCAAATCATCAACAAAATATAAAACACATACTAAAACCATAGCACACTAAAGAAGTATTATCATCACAAGTAGGAGCATCAACAAAAATCAACATATTTTTATTTGTAACACTTAGCTCAATCTTTGGTAAAGATATCACAACTCCAATATCCATATAAGCATCTATAACACATAATACAAGGAATCATGAGTATGATGACCATAGTAAAAACATGGGTGTAGGTCAAAACAAGAAACTAACTTATTACTACAATGACCACAATAGGAACATAGTTTGGGTTGAATCAATTTGAAACTAGAAAAGGATGATTCAATTTTACATGTATACATAAGCCCTCTTGTTACAAATTTGATGGGTTTACAATACTAGTACATAAGACCCAACAAAACCCTTATAACATAGACCACATTTTCTCTTGTTTATTTTTAAGACTCCCAAACTCTCACAATGGGATTTGATTGAGAAACAATAGGACTAGATATTTTGCTAGATCTAGATACATGTTTTGATAAAACACTATTTGAATTAAAGACAACATTTTTAGTTTGTGACATAAGAGAAGATGAAACATATTCTTGCTTGGATTTGAATGCAATATTTTCTCATTTCATATGCTTGTTGTGTGGACGTGATAGAAGAAGGAAAATCCTACTCAACATCTTTCTTTTGTGCTAAGGCATTGTCTATCTAACATTGTAACCTATTTTTCTCGTCATAGAAAAATGTATTAAGCACAAAACCACATAAAGGTAGGTTGAAAATTTCTCCAAAACTTTGTTATCTTATCCATAGACCATGATCAAACAAAACATGATTTAAAATTTATTCCTTATAACTCCTATGTACACCACCTTATCACTCCTTACAAACATTTATTTATCCTCATCACACAAAAACACCTTATAACTATAAACCAACATATTATATCTCCCCAAATAACTTGTATATCAAATCCCTTATCTTTTTTTGATACCACATCTCGCACTAATGCAAAATTATATTCTTATCATGACCATTAAAAAATACAATACAAAGTTTCAACCCAAACATAAATTTGTGATTAAGCTGAAAAAAATTAAAAATATATATACCATTCCAAAAAAAATTGCAACATATGGAATATACAATCACATATCACAGCCACATGCAATCAATAGTTATTCTCTTACATAGGGAATGTCAAGATCTAGATGTCGTACTTGATCCACTTGTGTTTATGCCCAATTTAACATAATTGTTTGTAATAACTATCAATTTGAGACTATCAACACAAATATGATCATGTGTAAAGATTGAACCAAACCACATTCAAGGATTCAAAAGATATTTTGACTGCATATGCACACAGTGCTTGATATCTCCCACATCATTCTACAAAGAAAAGGAATTTTTCCTTATGCCTTCTTGTCCAATTTCAAATTCAAAGAGACTCGTAGCTAATAAAACAAATAATGCCACTGGGCAAACAAAAAAAAATATTTTGGAAGTAAAAGAGTTCACAACACTATTGTGTATGTAGATGTTCCATATTGGTTCAAGGAAAACGCCGATAGGAAAGCAGAGGTATGGACATAAAGAATTTTAGCATTACATGATCAAGTATATTTAAATTCTAACATATTATCTGCTTCAAATAAAGTGCTTTGAGAATTACATAGAAAGAAGTGATAATTCCTGCAGTGTAGTCTGACTGGAGCCTCATAGCTGCATTGAAGAAACCATACATGTAGGTCTTCTTTGATTTCAATCCACTACCTACACCCAACAAGAAAACAATGAGTGAATGAAGTTGATTAGATACCTTGAGAGACAATGGGATGAAGCACCTATTCATTGCATTGGCAGTCATCTTAAATAAAGATGGAGAAACTTTGAATGGTGGGTGTTACCTGAAGATATGTCTAATGTTAAAGTGACAGAGGATTCATCTTTTGACACTCTTTGATGTTGGGGACCCGAAAGATTGGAATGATTGGAATATCCTTACGGAAACTTCATTGTTTTGAAATGATCAGTTACAGCCTTACAGGCTTGCCTTGTAAGGATGGTAGTATAGGGTTATGAGTTGCAGTAGCAGCTGTAGCTGAGAGGTCAATGAAAGGCCATAGCAAGATAAACATAAGATTGACATGAAGAATAGTAAGAAGCTGAGACATTGCACAAGTGAAGGAAAGCTACTACTACTCTATTTAGTGCTAGTGATGGGGATACTCTGTTGTTGTGGTCATGGAAATTATTAGCCATGTATAGAGCAGAGGAACTGGATGGATGATGAAACTTGAAAGCAGAAAAAGAAAATAGCAAACAAAATTGAGAGTAATTTCTATCACTCTTGGATTCCTTAGGGACAAAAGCTAATTCTGGGACTTGATTATTGTGAATCACCTTGGACGTTAATACACTGACTTTAATTATTACATAACTGAAACAAATTTGGCGGTTGGAAATTCTCAAGATTTGCTTTGGTTTCACTCAACAGCATGAGATGTAAGGGGACTTCAAATGTTTAAATACGTTGGAAAGTGGGAAGACATCAAATCACAATGTTTTAATTCCAATGTATTGTTGAATTTACTAAATCTTCCAAAATCACAGTCATTGATCTCCTTGGTCAAAAGAATTTAATATGATTGATGATGATATTGCTGTTGTGTTTATCAGCGCGCAAACCATCTTTCCTAATACATAAATTATAAAAAATGGTGTTGTTCGCTACAGGAAGAATTGAAAGATAAACAGATGTGTCATTTTATTACTTGGTGCATACTCAAATAGTATTTCATCACGTAGAATAAGATATGAATATATTTTACCATCCCAAATAAAAGTTAAAGCAAGCCAAACAACAAAGCTCACAATTTTGAGCATAAATCCCTGAAACTTTTTTTGGGTTTAATGATCTTGTCTTCCGTAGGATTTGAAGCCTTTTTGAATTTTTACACAATGGCTATTAAGATGGTGTGAAAAAATCAACCAAAGGTGGCTATTAAGATGGTGTGGAAATTGGCATTTTAACAGTTTGCCTAATGATGGATACAAGATGCCCTGATACATTTGAGTGCATAAATCAGCCACCCATCTACATTACACAAAACCAAGCAGGAAATATTTTGAAAATTGTAGAAACCCCGTTATATAGAGATACAAAACCACAAACAAATGTCTGCAACCCTCCATAAAGTCATTTGTAAGATTTTCAACAGATACAAGTCATAAGCTACAGAAAATGGAATTCAACAGAGGAGACAGTACTTGGAAGTTCTGGCATGGGGATTGTAGGTTAATAACATGTGAATCATCCATCTCATACCAGTCGTCAAAGCCAAAGGGTACAAATTAATAATAGTGACCAGAATATAGAGAAAACCCAGCATGTACAAGTGTCGTTCTCAAAACAGTCAAGGGAACCATAAATCCTATAAATAACCTCACCATTTGCTAAATTAATCAATGATAAGTGTTTCATAGGTATCTAACTACAAACGCTAATCACTGTTTAGCTGAAAAATATCATGTAGTTGTCTTTAAATTGCATGTGGATAGTCCTAACAGCCCTAGGATAGTCTAATGAACCCAAGATTCATTTGAGTGCATAAATCAGCCACCCATCTACATTACACAAAACCAAGCAGGAAAGGTTTCGAAAATTGTAGGAACCCCGTTATACAGAGATACAAAACCACAAACAAATGTCTGCAACCCTCCATAAAGTCATTTGTAAGATTTTCAACAGATACAAGTCATAAGCTACAGAAAATGGAATTCAACAGAGGAGACAGTACTTGGAAGTTCTGGCGTGGGATTGCATGCATAGTGGTTGAAGGTTAATAACCTGTGAATCATCCATCTCATACCAGTCGTCATAGCCAAAGGGTACAAAGTAATAATACTGACCAGAATATAGAGAAAACCCAACATTTACAACGATAAGTGTTTCATAGGTATCTAACTACAAACGCTAATCACTGTTTACCTGAAAAATATCATGTAGTTGTCTTTAAATTGCATGTTGATAGTCCTAACAGCCCTGGGATAGTCTAATGAACCCAAGATTCTTTTGCAAGATGATTAGAGGTCTGATTGAGATAGAGATACAAAGGGATGAAGGCCTTCAATGATAAAAAATTTGTGAAGCTGCCAATGGTGACAAATTTGCCAAGAATTTAGAATCAATGAACCTGGTGATAGAAAGTATATATAAATTCACCCCTTACATAGCCAGTGTACCATGGTATACAGGTCCAAGGGCTCTTCTTTCTCAGATGTTTCCTGGTACGGTGTCAAATAATAGGTTTTCTCGTGCAGCCGAAGCATACAGACCAATGTGTATAACAGGTAATTTCCTGACTGGCTAGGGAAGCATTAAAGGCATCAATCAAGCTAAAACTTTACACCTTGAAACAGTGGGTGAATTAGGAGGATTTTAGCATAGTATTTGAATCTTCATAGAATGGTCGGTGAATCTTTGTTATTTTTATTATAGAATAATTCTATCCATAGGGTTTATGGTTAATACATGTGTCTTTTGGCGATGATATTATTAGATATAAATTTTACGTGATAACTCAGGGAAATTTCTTGAAATTTCCATCTGGCATACCTATTTTTAGAAAATTTTGTGAAAAATTAACCAAAAGGACACAAACAGCCCACAAAAATATCCTGTTTTCAGTGCTAAGGTGATTCCTTCTGATAGCAGAAGTACCATGCAATGTCACTGAATGCTATTAAGGGTGCAATTTCCTTGGCTGGTGATTTTTGAAGAAGAAACCCAACATTCTATGAAAAAATAAAACCCTAATTTGAATCCCCTATTTTGAACAAACAACACCCACAACATTACCTCGAAATTCTGCACAAACTGCCTCCTGCTGTCAACGATGGCCATATGTCTGAAGCAGGCTTTGCAGAAATACTATTACGAAACCCTACCAAAGCACAATTTTTTTTAAATGAGACGAAACCAAAGCAATTAAACGAGCAAATTTAAATTGCAGAAATACTATTACGAAACCCTACCTATGCTGAAATCTTTTTGAAGGAGACGAACCCAAACCAATCTCGCTATAGCCGATACTTCAATCTATTCACAGTAAACGCAACGTAGATCTGAAGCTATTTATAGCAAATTTTCCATGAGAAGTAGGTCCGAGGCGGTCGACAAGCAGCTCCGTAGCAGGATCGGGGAGGATGAGGTGGGTGCGCCAGCAGGTGGGAATATTTCAAGATCTACGAAAAGATTTTCAGGCATGACACAACTTTCCGGTAGTTTGACAGATTTCCTGCGCGCCTGAAATTTGTAAAGAAGATGGTTTAGCAGCGTGAGACAGCAGTTTAGGAGCGTGAGACAGGCTTTCAGGGATATAATGCTCTGGCGATCCTAGAGGTAAAGCCTATCGGCTAAATACAATTTGAAGACATTAATGCTTTAAGAAAATCTTGAGAACACCACATCATTTTACTTGCCATACATTTCCTCACTGTCTACTTTGTCACCATTTAGTTTTGGGTGCCAATAGTTATTTTTTCTCTCTTGTAGATATGCTTTTTTACTAAATTTGTTACAGTTATAAAATTTGATGACATTTGTTAAAAACTTCTCATTAAAAATTCACAGAGTTGTATCCGAAGTGTGTATCATTCAATGTAAAAAAATATTCTTTTTGGATTGCACATTGTTTTTTCTTCCTTCCTTAATAGTTTTTTTTGTATGTGGGCTATTTTTTTTAGAGTTGGTGGTCTTCTCTAGATGTTTTACTATAGTATATTCCCTCCCAACTACCACTATGCTTTTTCTTCCATATTCCTATATATGGGTAAGTGCAAGCTAAAGGGTCCATTTCTAGTGGAAGTGTCAAGCTTGGAAAAAATATCAACATGAATGAGTACCTATTTTGTGAAAAATGGATACCTATTTAGGAATGGGGTCTCAAGCACAAACATGTACATGTTCAAAATGAGTACTTGTTATGCTTTGGGGTCCCATACCTCAGTGGGTACCCATTATTAAAGTGTACCCATTTAAAAATGGATACACATTTCATAAATTTATTAATTATTTTAAGATGTTGCAAGCTCATTTTTCCTTATATTCACACGATAACAACAAATGGTGAGGGTGCTTCATAATGAATACACATTTCCAAATCCCACCCAACAATTATTTTTACCTCCTCCCTCAATAACAGTGATTTCTTGATCTCCAGGTAGGTACCATAGTTTTATTTGTATTCTTTGTATTTTTTTTGTAATTTCAAGGGTTTAAGATTTTTTTTGATAGATTTTTTGTATCAAATGAAACTTCGACTAGATATATTACAAAAGAATGTATATAATAATTTAGAACACACATACTAAATACAAACAATGTCATAAGAAAACACCAATAAAGTACTCTTTTACAATATTCTAATAAACAGTATCAACATCTTCATTCTTTCCATTTACACATTGAATGTTCATGGTTACAAACTCCTTATTCATCATGAACACCTATTCTTGCATCAAACCATGTTGGTTTTTAATTTGTAATAAACTATTGTTCATTAAAATAAAAATGATCAAGTTAATATTTTTTTTAAATAGTAATAATAAAATCATATTCAAATCAAATAATTAAATACACATCATTAAGTAAACATCATTATAAATCAAGAATAAATAAACTCATTTCATATTTTAATTCAAGTATAATTCATTGGCATGTTCATAAATTTATCTATCAATAAAGCATATACCTTTAATCACATAAAGTTTACATTCCTTTTAGTATACATATGAAGACAAAGAGTTTTCCTTCATGAGCAAGTCTTTGGTGATCTTCAACTATATGAGGGAGAGCATCATCAGAGTGTTTTACCTCCAACCATAGATTGGTGGTCCCTTGCATTCCTTCCAACTAGAAATGGACCTACCCTTCACAAGGGCAATAGATAACAGAGTATGTATTCATATCATGCCATTAGAGAACTAGTGTAATGTACTAACTCTATCACTTATAATCTACCATACAACTCGAGATACCCTCCAGCTAAGTATGACGCTAAGTATGGCAGCTTCTAATAAATGTAATCTATCAGACATAGTGAGATGAAAATTCAAGAAATATTTGCATTACCTTGGCTAAAATTTTGAATATAAAACCACATTCCTATACGGATATATCTGTCTGTTGGAGAAATTAGGATTTCACTTGATAATTAATTAATCATTAATTACTTATTTAAGTCCCTTATTACTTAAATATTCACTTAAGCTAAACTTAGGAGTGATTTTTTATTAATTAGATTTGGCTAAATATAGGTCAAGTTGCCTCATTGCGTGAGATTAAGACACTTATCGCAATCTAATGAAATCTTCATCTAGGGTTTTTTTTTTATGCTTTTATAAACATGCACATTCATAGTAATCATTCAATTTTATTACAATTGTAGTTTAATCTCAATATCAGATGCTTGTGTGATACTTGTGTGGATTCAATATTTTCTCTCTTGGTTGCACAAAAAATCAGTTGCTTAAAAAATCAATTGCTTTGATCTCTTGTTTGTGATAGGCATTTTGGTTGCAAGGATCTATGGGAATTGTAGGGTTCAATATCAACTCCAACATGGTATCAGAGCTACAAATTTGCAACTTCTTATCCCATTTTTGAGAGATATGGCCTTGAAGGAAGACTCAAGCTCATCCTGATACAAAATGGGCATCATCGTTGAGTCTAGAATGACCAAAAACCCTAAGAACACCTATTTTTTTCTCAAAGTTGAGTAGTTACAAAAAAGGAAAAAAAAATTAGGGGCATGTAGATTCATATAGATCCATACGAACCTAGGCATAGATCAACCATTGAATTGTGTGCAAGTACAAAAGATACATGGTTGAATTTTTTTGGTTTTTCCAAATTCTTTTCCAAAAAAAAACTATCAAAAAAATCAAGAAAAGCAAAATCAAAAAAATAGAAAAGCTTCTCAAAAAATAAAAATATTATAAATTGTAGATGGCAAGGTCCATACCTTGCATGTAATGCACACTTTCCCACTGTGAACCCCACACAGTTGATGAATTTTAATAGCCACGATGACTTATTTAAGCCAATTGGTGGCCTATCCACTAGTGGTAGCATAATCAAAAAATCAAGCGGCTTCTACAGTTGGCTAGAATCTTCCAGATTCTAACAAAATCTTCAAATAACTGACACCCCCAAAAAACTCGACAACAATCCTAGTAGAGGAATATTCCTCCTACTTGATTCCAACCAAAGATTTTGGAATATTCTGATAGCATCACATTTTCAAGTGACATTACATTTTCAATGACAAGGAATATTCATTGGAATATTCACCATCATCATAACGTTATGATGATGTTAGTCGCACAACTAACCCTCCAAAACTCCCTCCTAGTCCCTTTGCCTAAAAGGAGCATTTTTTTTCTTTTTTGGTATAACTTGGGCATACAATGTTGAAATTGGGTAAACGAGATATCGTTGAAAAGTTAGTTCCATGTAATTTCTAGTGGTGTAGATCTCATTATCATTTTTTTCTATTTGTTCTTTTTATTATCAATCAAAGTCAAATCTTTATTTTTTTCTTTTGAGCTCATAACTTTTTACCTATATCTCTGATTTTTGTGATTCTAGTGGCGTTTGAAAGGTATTTTAGAGCTCTTCAAATCCATTCATGCACTTTTTCCAAAATCTGCCCCAAGTATATTTTATTCATTTTTTTGTGATTTCACATTATGCTTAATTACTTGGACATATTGGCACCTCGAAAGGATCTATTTATGTTGGATGACATCATTTGATCTACTTTATATGTACTAAGGTTATTAGTCTTTTATTTTATTATTTAAGTATCATTGGTTTTTGTGTTCATCCTTATATGGTCATCCTCACAAAGGATAAATATGAGTCTTAGCGAAACAACATCTTGACACATCTTAGGTGGCTTGATCTTTTTCCCTCTCTATGTGGAATCATGCGTACACCAAACACAATAGGGAGTTATTCAACATGGGGTATTATCAGTGATCATGCAGTAGGGGTTATATGTTCTAGTGTTGATCTAGATACTATGTGATATATTGTACATTGATTGTGTTGGTGTGAATAAATGTCTTGTACCTAGCTAATTCACTCACTAGGTAATTAGGTGACATATTCACATGTTAAGTTTACTTAGGATATAAGATTCCTTCCAGAAGTCTTAGTTGGTTTTTCTAGAACTTATCTTATCTACCTTTTATTCTTGATTCCTAGGTAGTTAATTGTGTCATGTTATAGGACTAAGACACTTGTCATAATCATATCTTCACCTTACCTTTATAAGCAAGGCATCTCATGTACATTTGTATATTCAACCATTAGTAAATCATATTCAACTTGCATTCTTGAAGCAAGCTCTCTTGCCATTTTCTCTCTTGTGGAAGATATTTTGGTCTAGCAACTATTCCTGGGGCTATTGGGGAGTCACCATTAACTCCCACATGGTACAAGAGCTCCATTGTTGTAGATTCCTTTCTAGATCTGAGGGTTTCATGTTGGCTTGAATATTTTTCTAGGTGCATTTTGGGGTTTCAAGGACAAGTCACTGTGGAATCTAGGGCATCAAACAAAGTCGGGTTTGCATTTTGTCATCAACTTTGGTTATGTTTTGGATGATCTATAAGATTTTGAAAAAGTGTGAAGAGTAGCTATCTCGAGGTCACTGATTTTTCGGAGCACTTTGGGCCCAAATCGGCATCACCATCCCATTCAAGAGGCTAATCAGCCGAATTTTGACTGTAAATTCGTTCATTTTTCGGTAAAGTTATTTTTGGGGAAAAAAATTCTCGCGCAAGTTGTACGACCTCCCAAGTGGTACATTCATCATTATTTCACAAAAAAATATTTTGTCGTATATTCTTAAATATTGGGGCAAAATTTGTATTTTATCAAGTAAAAAATATTTCTATAGTTGGGCTATTTTTTTATAAGTTTGGGCATATTTTATTTGACATATTTCTAAATATTTTGTGGTATATTCCTAGAATTAGCATCTCTATGCAGGTCTCCGTACGACATTTGTGAATCTGTCACATCTTTGTCAACTTCTAATATGGTACGAAGACTTTTTTGGGTAGCAATTTTTTTAAATGTAATTAAAACTTTGTTTTAAAAACTTTTAAAACATCGACCACATATTATTCTGGTTGCTAAGAATTGTTAAGGGTCTGCAGAGTTTTTTATTCACTAGCCCTCAGTTCTATTGAGGGCTCCCAACATTAAGGGGCTAGGACCCCGATGGAGACCTAAGAGGCATGCCACCTCAAATCACCACCGCACCACCCATTGAGTGGCGCCTTTTTTTTTTTGCCTCAAACAAACTATGGTCATATGAATGACCTGACTAAGCCCCCAAATACACAATTTTTGCACCTATTTAGCTTTGATAGGTCCTGATTTGCCCCCAAGTGCCCTCAAATAGGGTTTTTTTTTTCAAATTTTCATAACTTTCACATACAAAGGCTGCTTTTTTAAATAAAATATTGTTGGAAAGTTGGTGATCCCAATTTTCCAGTGGTGTAGTTATTTTTTTGAACTTTTGTTGTTTTGTACCATTTTTTAGGGTTAAAGCTAGATCTTCATTTTTTGCCTTTGAGCTCGTATCTTTTTGCTTTGAACGTCAATTTTCCTTAAATTTGTGGCATCAAGAAGGTATTCAGGAGCACTATAGTTCTATCCATGCACCTTTTGCAAATTTGTTTCTAGAATTTCAATTTGAAGCTAATTGGGTACTTTTGGATACATTATTGTAAATTGCAAAAAATGTGAATTTAATTGGGGCAAAGGGGTTAATTGCTTGTATTGTGAAGGGAAATTTGTCGTTCCTCTATTGTAATTTCTAATTTTATCATGGATTTTCCAAAAGTGGTGTCTCTAACTCCATATAACTATCATGAATGCAGATCTCAAATGGAGATATTATTATTGTTAGGGTTAGAAATGGCAGATATCTAACAATTAAATGCAGATTTAATTAATAAACAGAGAAACTAAAACACACAGAGAATTTAACGTGGTTCACCCAATCTGGGCTACATCCACCAAACCGCAGCCATCCAATACTTTTATTATCCAGTGCAAAAACCTATTACAATCTTGCGAATAATCGTGTTTTTCATCATATTGTAACCCCCATCTGAACCCCTTTTTAACAAGCTTAGAAGCTTGCAGATTAGGGTTTTACAAAATCGGGTTTTTTTCTTTTTTTCGTTGATTTTTCCCTTTTTCGGTGACAACGCGAAAAAGTAGGAGGAAAAATTTTCTCGGGGGTTGCCGCCCCCGAACCTCTACCGGAGGCCTAGCCCAGCCTCGAACCCCGGCAAGGATACATGCCAAGGTGTATAGTATACCATGGGCTATATAGTATAGCATGATCAATCGCCACACACCAACAATTATTAAAATTGACATTGCAAAGGATCACATTTGGTCAAGATCCAGAACCCGCAAGAGCTAAAGAAAGATGAAAATGGCTTGATGGAAGGGATGAAGCTCTTGGTACTCTTCTTCTGTCCATTTCTCTAGATCTTAGATATCATGTTGCATCTTAAACACATCCTAATCAAGTTTGGACTACTTTAGAGGGTCTCTTTGGTAAGCCAGATAAAATGAAGAAATTTAAGTTGGAGAATGAACTAATGGGTCTAAATTCTTCATATTTTAACAATATCCAAGACTTCTTCTCTAATATCAATTCTTTAATATTGCAATTATCTAATTGTGGGGTCACTAAAGAGGATGAACAACTAATTATTTCTAATCTTGTTAAGATTGGTCATGATTATTCATTTTTTGTTTCTACATTCTATGCTACAATGGATGCCCTTGGCAATGCATACAAAATGTCTTCTCTTAAAGGACGCAAAACAAGAATGTGACAAATGATGGGGTGGTGGATGCTAAAGTGATAAACAAGGGACACCCCACCATTAGTCTTAAAGGACCTTCGACATCGAATAATAATACCCGACAAAATCATGAACAAACAACAAACGTGGTTCAAAATAGTACACAACATGGTCCTCCTAGGTCTAATCAACCAAGATGAAAATACACACCCTTAGGAGAATCCATTGAATCAATTTTAAAGAATTTGTTGCAACAAAACATGATCCAACTCCCTAAAATAAGAAACTATGATCAAAGACCATTCAAATCATCTTGGTGGAATGATAAACACTTTTGTGAGTATCATAGAACTAAACAGCATAAAACCTCTTCATGTTTAAACTCAAGAAGTTATTCAAGACCTCATAGAACAAGGAGACATAGCGATTGATAATCCATAGGGATCGTCTAGTTTTGATCATACCATCTTCAAAGATCCCCTACAAATCATGGATTGGGAAAAGCCTCTAGTTCAGGGAACACAAAGGACCAAGCCAACTACACTAGTGTTGCCAAGGTGATGCAATTCACCTCTATGAGCATCATCTAGATGCAATGAGTGTTAAGTGGACCATTCACTATCATACCTATCTCTCATGATAGTGAATGGTTCACTTAACACGCATTATGCCTAGGTGATGCAATTCACCTTTGTGAGCATCATCTAGATGCAATGAGTTCTAAGTGGACCATTCACTATCATGAGAGATGGGTTCTTGTGAACCAATACGCATGAAACATGGATCAATGAGTTTGACTCATAAAACTAAACAGTTGAATCTTGATAGGAATATCACAATATCAATACAAACCAATCTAGTTTATTTAGAATAGGTTTAATTTGTAAATATTTAACTCATATAATCAAAATTATTGATATTAATTCAAAATGTTTCAAATGTATGAGGGATATTCCAAGTCTATATTGTGGAGATTAAGTCATCGTTAAATTCTCTCCAATCTAAATAAGGGGCCATAAATCTTAGACTATTTGAAGTAGTTCATAAAAATTATAAGTTTTTATTGAATCTAATTCATCTTTAAATTATAAATACTATTTAAAGAAGAATGAACCATTTATTCATGCTTTTATCAATATCTCATACGTTGTAGGGTATGGTGGTAGGTTTTGATGCTTGCACATTATTTTTAGGGTGAGAGCTTATCTTCCATACCTTATTTCCACTCAATTTTCTAGGTTGCATTGAGATTTTTTTTAATTGAGTATTTTTTCATTGTATGAGTGAGACGTATTGACATATGAGCCTACCTTCCTAGATTGATATGTCATGATCTCTCTTCTTGAATGTTACCTTCATGTTTTTTTTCCATCTAGGTGTTGGGTGTCATGTGCACATGCATTGTGTCAATGTTTAGTGTTGTAATTTATAACAAAAAAACTATTGGTTGTGCTCTACCCATGCTTTTTCCTTAGCAATCTTGGGTATTACACCATGATCTATGTCAAGCATTGTTCAAAAATAAATAAAAGTAAGGTTTATTGGCCTTTATACACACATTATAAGTTAGTGAGCCACTAGACACAAGAGGGGTAAAATTATGGATAGCAAACACAAGAAAGGAGGAAAATCCTAAGGAGAACTTAAGAGTTGGGAAAAATCATAGTGAATAATATTTACATATTTATATTCCTTGAGTATGTGAGTATGAGGTGAATTTGGTAATATTTGTTTAATAGTATGATGGTGATTAATACTACGAAATAGAATCTAGATGTTTTTTATTAGCGATAAAAAGGTTTTGCGGGGAACAAAAACCCCTTACATATTGGTTTTGAGGGGACCAAAAACCCCATACAAAACAAAGAAAGTTGTAGAAAGATAGGAGCACAAACAATCAGCAGCCCAACACCAGCAGTCTACCAAAAGATACACACGACAAAACAAACTGCAGAGAATCAGCTTTGAAGGAGCCAAAAACCCTTTTACAGCCAAGAATTCACATGGACCTTAAACCCAATCAATTTAAAGGGATTTCCTGAGTCATCCAGGCACTAAACACAGCTTGCAACAACCATTCCACAGTAAACCATTGCTTAGCATTGAGCTAAAACAAGGGTTGCCAAAGCACCCTTTAAGAACAATCTTTTCTCCCAACCTCCCTACCTCAATAAGGGAGAAACTAGGAAAAACAAAGATTAAGAGCATAGCAAAACTTTGAGAAGCATCACCCATCTTGCAACACCAACCCACATGATCTTCCATCTCAAACCCCACCTCGATAGGAGAGAGCTCCCCTCTATAAGAGATGATAAAATGAGAATCCTTCCCATTGAAGCCACTGCACTCCACCTTGCACGAACTCCACCTCAATAAGAGCTCATAAGAGAGGAAAGTTCCTTTTGCCACCTCTACAACCACCAACTCCACCTCCATAGGAGCAGTCTCCACCTCAAAAGAAGACACAACCTATAAAACATTGCAAAAGACAATAACAGTAGGAAGGAATCACATTACATCCTTAAGTTCCACAGGCACCAGGTGCTTGACATAAGTAAAAAACAACCCAACCAATAGCAAAAGCAAAGCATCCACCTAGTCTAAGAGACAAGACATTTGGGAAAGCTCAGCCAGCAAACCAAAAACAACCCCCCACATTAGCAATAACTTTGAAACCCAACTGAGGCGTAGATAAAACCAAACCAACAAGACAAGGCCTAAAGCCCAAAACAAAGAGAAACCAGAAGGCTTCAATAAGCAGAAGTATAACTTCAAAATAAAGGATCTAAACCACACTAAGGGATCAAGAGGAATACTAGCAACCTCGGTAAAGAGGACCAAAAGACACTTAGCCATAGAGAACATGGCCATAGAGAACACAACAGCAAAAAGAAACACAAGCCAAAAGACCGCCAAGAGCAGAGACCCAGACCCATAGTGAATAGGAACAACCAAGCCCCAAGAGGAACAAGGGGCCCCAAAAAGGATGGAAAGAAGGAGAAGGCTCAACGTAAAAAACACCAAGCTACCCCAACATGTCGGTCAGAGCCAGAGATGGGCCAAAACTCCACAAAACCAACCAGAGGGAGACACCACCGCTCCACAGAGGGGGGACAAGAAGAACCCAATACACTCCGCGAACAAAAACCCCCAAAAGAGAGCCACCAAACAAACATCGGGAAGAAGTGAAGGACGACCAAGAAGAAGCTAGAAGCAGAACAATAGTTCCTGCTCATTGTGAATTTTCCCCTGAAAATATACCCATGTTATGTACTATAATCATAATAGAATCTAGATGTTGAAATACAATATGAAAAGTAATTTTGATGCAATTAATAATATAATAACATATGTTATATGATGGTATATGTTGATGGATTTTTTGTGATGTGATATTGATGCTATACTTGTGGTGGTGTGATATCGATGTTATGAAATTATGTGTTATTTTATGTTTGTTGAAGAGATATATTACACCTTCCTTATTAATATTTCAATCAATTCCTTGTAGACCCACAAAGGAACATGTTTACATCATTAATTAGGTGTTTGAATGTGTTTTATCATAAAATACTTACTCATGTACTAGAAGGGAAACCTGTTAAATGTGGGTTATCACTTAGCTTCTTATCCACCCTTATATTATGGGACTTTTTCCCCCAAAGTAAAAAGAAAGTTATTTTTCCATGAATGGGAGGTAGAAAATTAAAGGATATTATGATCCTTTGGTTAAAATTGGAATTAATAAAGAATATTTATAAAAAACTATTTTAAAAGGGTGGAAGGATTGTATTTATTTAAATAATTATAAAATGTAACCTTTATAAAAGGGTGTGATGGTTTGAAAACCACCCCATAAAATTTTATAAAGAGTATTTATGTGAGACTTGGAAAGGACATGGAGATCACTCAAGGAAGAAAGTGGTTTTTTAGGCTATGGACATATGAGAGGCTGTATAAACTGCATCCTAACTTAGGCTAGAAAGTACACCCAAGATTGCATGGTCAAGGCTTGTGGTGTGTGTAGGAACATGCTATTTTTTTACACACGTATCTTTGATGTGTGCCATAGCTATGAGGGCCAAGACCATTGGGATCTTCCTAGAGTTAAGAGTTGGCATTCCAAGAGATTTGATTTAGATAAGTATTGAACTTATTGAAGATAAAAAAATATTTAGAATTACATATATGAGTTGGAGTTAATCTAATTAAATTCTTTAGAAGATGTTATTTGTTCCATTATATTAATATTCATAATTTTGGATGTAAATATATTTTAATGATGTTAGATTTAATGTATTAAAGTATTAAACTTATTAATTTTGGGTAAACAAGTATTCTTATGCTTTCCTTCTAAATTTTAGATATATTATTTTATCTTTAAAACTTATATATTAACATTAAAAATTGACTCTTATCATGAATTAACTCTGATATATTAAAAAACTTAATTTTGATACTTTGGAGAAAAGTAGCACTACATTTTGGTATCATAATAAAAATATGGGCTCTTTAAGTTATTGATTGTTAAATATGTTCTTGTTTCTTTGTGTCCTAACAAATAGCAACAAGACCATATAAATATATAAGACAATAGAGATAAACACATAAGACCACTTTAACCAACCTTCCAATAAATTGAGATTTAGGCCCTAAAATTCCAAGAAACAAATCATATAACTCCGGATTTTTTCAAAATCAAATGAGAATTCCTTGATCAATCCTTTAATTGATAATAATTGATATTATCCCATTCAACAATTAGAGGGAACATTTTGTAATCATTTTACATGAATAAACCTTAAAAATAATGCTATAATAATTCCAAGTTATTTCTTTTCCAAATCACATGTTATTTGTGTGGTTGCTTTGTTAGGTTATATTGTTTGATGCTCTATTAGATGGCACCTTTCTCTAGGTGAGAGATGTGGGGGTGTTCTTTTTACAACCAAGTAATTAGCTATGTTTGCATGCCAAGTGTTTGTATAGAGAGGGAAAACTAATGTTCATCTAGAAAAGAATCATCCACTACTTTTGTTGATTTCATTTGTAGCCTTGAAAGGAGATCAACTACTACATTCGCTTTCCTTGGTTTATCCACTATGGTTATGTCAAATTCTTGCATTAACAATAACCATCTAACAATCCCACCAACCATGGGTTTGTTCATCAAGTATCTTATTGATGTGTGGTCTATATAAACAAAAACATAATATCCAATGATATAATGTCTAAACATGTTAATGGCATATACCACTACTAACATTTCTTTCACAATAACTGTGTAGTTGAGCTCAACAACCTAAAGATTTTTACTAATATAGTAAATTGCATACTCCAAATTCTCTTCCTTTTGTCCTAGAACAACACCTATGGAAAAAATCAAAAGCATCTATATGTATATGGAAAGGAATTGTCCAATTAGGTCCTTTCAAAACTAGGGTCTTTGTAAGAGTTGTTTTGAGGGTTTCAAAAGCTTCTTGGAAAGTATGGGTCCAATCAAATTCAGTGTCTTTAGATATAAGAACAAACAATGGAGCTATTATTTTACTAAAATCCTTGATAAACCTCTTGTAGTACCTTGCATGGCCAAGGAAACTCCTAACATCTTTTTGCTTATGGGGAATAGACAAAGTGGAGATCACCTTGATTTTATTAGGATCCACCTGTATCCCCCTATAGGACACAAAGTGTCCCAAGACCATCCCTTCACTCATCATCATGAAGTATTTTTCATGACTTAAAGAGAGGTTGTGATCCTGACACCTTTGAAGGACTTTCTCCAAATTATTTAACGCTTCCTCATAGGAGTTCCCATAAGTGGTGATTTCATCCATATAAATTTCCATGGAACCATGTGCAAAATCTGAGAATGTGCTCAAGACTACTCTATGAAATGATGCAGGTGCATTACACAATCCAAAAGGTAAAACTAAATAAGCATATGTACCCCATGGACAAGTAAAGGTGGTTTTTTCTTGGTCTTTTGGGGCTATCTTTATTTGGTTGTACCCAGTGAACCCATCTAGGAAGGAGAAGTATTTTTAACCTACTAATGAATCCAACACTTGATCAATACAAGGTAGGGGAAAGTGATCCTTGTTGCATCTAGCTCCCTATAATCTACACATACCCTCCATTTACCTCCTTCCTTTGGCACAATCACCAATGGGAAAAGCCATTGACTGTTTGATATGGGATAAATGAACCATGCATCCAACAATTTTTGTAACTCTATTTTTACTACGTATCGCACAGTTGGGTTCATTCTCCTTTGTGGTTGTCTAACTGACTTGTAGCCTTCATTAATATAGATTATATGAATGCATATGCTAGGATCTATACCCTTCATATCATGATATTCCCAAGTGAATGTTGTTATGTGAGCTTGAACGATTTATAGAAAAGATGGAGTGACACATAGATATCTGTGTTCACATCCTCAAACCATTGCTTGCATCTTATTCTAGAAATATGCATGTACTGTACTTGATTAACTCCTTTAATTGTGTTGAATTGTCATCCTTTTGTTGTGGGTTGGCAGGTTCTTCACTGCAAGGGTTAGTTTTATCCCTTAAGGCGTCTTTCATTATTAGCAACTATAATTAATCATAAAATTCTACTAAATCTCAAACATTCAAAAGTTCTCACGCTCATTCATTAATGTAATACATCATCTTCAAATGCTTTAAAATACTTTAAAGTATATGAAAAAGGTTTGAAATGTCTTTTAAAGTTAAGCAGAAATAAGATAAAAACATGAAACTAAAGCAAGGAAGTTGGACATTCCTAGTACTCATCAATCTCTACATAGTTGAGGAAAGTGTTTGTGATACAATCGGATTTTGTAGAGATGGCGATCAAAGCAATCATATGGGAAAAACACTTACAACATTCGCATGTGCATAATGTGGTGCTAATGAAGTTCATTTATAATCTTGTGTGCAACATAGGGAAATTCAAATAGGGGTAATAGGTCATCAATAAGTTTATTCGCATTGAGTACAAAGAGAACATGTTGCAAAGCATTGGAAAAGCTCTACCATGACCCAAAGGAAGGATTGGTTGGGGATGCAATCTGCATCTTAGTAGCCAAAAAGAACAAAGGCATGAAACAGGCAATAACTTTAATGAGAGAAGGATTAGAAAGAAACATGCATACTTAAGCTTTCTATGTAAGTCATGTGGAAAATCTCTTTACCCCAGCCCAAATTGAGAGGCTTCAGGAAGTCATTGAAGTCATTAGGCTCATGATTTTCACTTTGGATTAAATCATATCAGTAATTCCTTCTCTGTTTAATGGAAGGGAGTCACCCCCATAGTGGTAATTTGCCAAAAAAAAAACATTTCTAACATTAATAATATAAATTCCACTCACCGTTGAAACGGATCCCCTGTTCCCATCCACCCTTTCTAAAATGGGTCCCTTTCCTACTCACCATTGAAACGGATCTCCTTCCCCAGCAAAAGCATTTCTAAAATGGGTCCCTTTCCCACTCACCGTTGAAATGGATCTCTTTACCCCAACAAAAACATTTCTAAAATGGGTCCCTTTCCCACTCACCGTTGAAACGAATCTCATGTTCGCACCCACCCTGCTTTTGGCTTTGAGTTCATTGTTGATGTCATCGTTGGATCTTCTCCTGCAACTGGTATCTATGTTCTTGCCGCCATCGGGTCCTCTATCTGTAATGCCTTCCAAAGCGCTAATCCTCCTATCTTCGAGTCTTATGCTACCCCCTGTTGGCCTGTGTCTAGGGTTGGGGTTGTTCCAGAGCCAACTTCTGGTGTTGGGGATGCCTCTACCCCTCATCTGGTGTTTTCTTTCTATGTATCTTCCTCTATTCTTGTGTTTGCTACCTTGGGAGTTTGTAGCTTTGCTCAGGCTACTAGGTTTGTTCTTATCTGCTCTTCTCACCTCTTTTATGTGCCAAATCATACCCTATGATGGGTTGTGATGTGGATGTGGTTCAAAATGAAGTTTTCTACCAGCGTCAAGGTTTGGTGTACAAATTCGTCAACCTTTAGCTTTCTCTTCCTGATATGCACAAATGGGTGTTGGACTCTTGGAGGCCCCTCGTGGCTAGTAAGATTGAGTTTTTCCCATGTGCTAGAGGTTTTTGCATTGTTTCATTTGCCTCTTCGAAGGACATATACTTGGTGTTGGGTAAACTGTGGGCTTGGGAAGAGCACTCTCTCTTGCTCAAACCCTAGAGAACCTCCTTTAACCCCCTTACCGAACCAATCCATGTGTGTCTGGTGTGGGCTAGACTTTCAAATCTTCCCCTCCAATTTTGGGAGGATTCATATTATGAGTCCATTAACAACTCTATCGGTTATTTTTTTAAGGTTGATGATTCCACTTCATGGAGCATTCTACTTTTTCTTGCATTCTTGTGGAGATCAACATCTCCTTGAATCTTCAAGGGGATGTGGTTTTGATGGTTGGATAAACTGTGGGCTTGGGGAGAGCACTATCTCTTGCTCAAACCCTAGAGAACCTCCTTTAACCCCCTTATCGAACCAATCCATGTGTGTCTAGTGTGGGCTAGACTTTCAAATCTTCCCCTCCAATTTTGGGAGGATTCATATTATGAGTCCATTAACAACTCTATCGGTTATTTTTTTAAGGTTGATGATTCCACTTCATGGAGCATTCTACTTTTTCTTGCATTCTTGTGGAGATCAACATCTCCTTGCCTCTTCAAGGGGATGTGGTTTTGATGGTTAGATAAACTGTGGGCTTGGGGAGAGCACTATCTCTTGCTCAAACCCTAGAGAACCTCCTTTAACCCCCTTACCGAACCAATCCATGTGTGTCTGGTGTGGGCTAGACTTTCAAATCTTCCCCTCCAATTTTGGGAGGATTCATATTATGAGTCCATTAACAACTCTATCGGTTATTTTTTTAAGGTTGATGATTCCACTTCATGGAGCATTCTACTTTTTCTTGCATTCTTGTGGAGATCAACATCTCCTTGCCTCTTCAAGGGGATGTGGTTTTGATGGTTGGAGATAGACCTTAGACTCAACTAATTGATTATGAGGGCCTCCCTTTTAGATGTTGTCATTGCTTCGCAACTAGTCACTTAGCTTCGGATTGCTCTCTCTTGCATCGCAAAAGCCCTACTACTTGGTGAAGGAATGCTATTAATGATCAATTGACTATCCATGCTCTTGATTCTTCAACAAATGTCTCCTCTCAAGATAATGATGAGCATCTTGCTTCTAGTGTGGATTTGTCATGTCTTGTTGACCCTAATGGGTCTTCTCCTATTTTGTGCTTTCAATCCACTTCATTGACTACTTTTGCTCCACTCCAAACTTCTAGTATAGCTAATGGGCCTTTTCGTCGTCCTTCAAATCCCCCTTCGAGTGCTATTGGCCCTCATGTGGGAGTGCCTCCTCATGTTTCCCCTTACTATGGGAATTTGGATGATAGCATTGCTTGGACTATTGTTTATAGGAGGAAAGGTATTCACATTCTCATTCTAGTGTAGTGACAAATAAGTTAATTGTATAGGGTTGGGACCCTTGTTGGTATTAGGTCGGTTTTCTCAATCCCATTGCTGGTGAAACTCATCTTGCTTGCCTTTATGGTTGTCTCTATATCAAATTTGGGCCCTTTTACTGCTTAATCTTAATCAAAACATTAATAATAATATAAATGATTTAAATATATTAAGAATAATATAATAACAATAATAATATTTTACTAATATTAATAATAAAATATTATTTATATATTAACTATTGTTGTGCCTATTGCCAATAGTGGCATGGTGTGATGGTTAAGTTGTGTTGTTCTTGCCATCAAGGTTCAAACCCCATTGGGGTGTAATTGTTCAATGCTTATGTTGGGGATGAGATTCCCCATTTGTGACCTCACCGGTTCATAGCTCTGGATCAAAAGCGTTTACCCCTCCTAAAAAAAGAAAACTATTGTTGCAATTACAAACTAACATATATATCTTAAATATAATCTTATATAAAATTGACTAAGATATATCATTTTTGAGGCGTCTATTATTTTACTTAATAATATCATTTAAGATATATATGTTAATTTTTTAACCAATTAAACTAACTTAAAATGGTTGACCCTATAATATGGTGGTAATTATCAAAACTATAGGTAGATAACACATTGTAACCTTTCCAAACAACTTTGATGAGCTTATCACCTTCAAAAATAAATATCTTAAAATAATGGCACGAGTTCAAACTTTAGTATTAGTTATGAGTAGTAGATATCTTAACTGTTCACCATTAGCCATCTTACTAAAACATGGGTTTTTTCCTCAGTGTTGATATGTTTCGACAAAAATCCCCACTATGGTGTTTGATCGGGCATTTATGTTGCTTCCAGCCTCACCACCTTTGTTGCAACTGGGCTCCATTCCAAGACCACGCTATAACTAGGCTGCAGCCCGACTCTTCTCTGTTCTGTTAAGTAGGTTTCAACCCCATGTAAAAAGCTGAAAATTTTAATTATTCAAAATCAAAAGACATAAATTTTCTTCTCAATTTCGTATCTAAGAAAATAATGCACTAGATACCTTGCCTTGGATAAAATTTAAAGATTGACTATTAAAGCATTTCAATCATTATTATGTGGCACGATTTCACATTCATTGTAGAAAAGCTCTTTCTCGTGGTTAATGCAAATGTTGATTTTGTTCCCAGGACGATTTAGTTAATTTCAGTTTTCACGGTTTATGACTTCTTGAGGCTCAGCCTTCCATAAGGCAGTGATCATATCTACCTATGTCAGGCACGAATAAAACAATAAATGTCTTGTGTCTGATTTAATAAATGTCTTGGTTCTGATTTTATGCATTGCTACTTGCCAACAACGGTAATACACTCTGTTCACTGGAAGGCTGACTGAAAATAATAGCTTTCGGCATTGATTAAAAACATCGTGGGTACATTGTCTTGTAAGTCAAATAGATAGACAGTGAAAGATTAAATTTCTTTTAATAATCTTACAGTAAATTAACAATTGGGGAATTCAATATCATGGAGAATCTCGTTGGCTGATTAAAGAAAGATTATGCTTTTCGTCAAATAATTTTATGTCTGCATTTATTAACTGAGAAAACTTAGTGTGATTTAAATGTTGAATATACTGGTTATAATTGATTGATTAATGCGAACTTGATCAAAATTTCTACCAACCTACCAAAACGCTTGTTATCGATATGACTAATCATGATGCCAGATCATATGGTATATTGTCAAAATATACATCTTTCCGTGAGCTCCACCAGAATACAATATTTATATTAGAACAAATGTCCCTTACAGGATACATGCCAAGTGAATATGCGGACAACTAACGAAAGTCGCCAAAGTCACAAGTACATACAAGATAAAGAGGCATCCAATACTTAAAAATGCCAAAAGAGGTTCACTACAAAAGGGAAAGGCCAAAACAAAAACCATATAAAAACACAGTCCAGCACAGAGAATTGGTCATCCCCACATTGAGCTTGAGAAAAATAACCCTAAGTATAAGAAGAGCTACATCATCTGCTGGATTTTATATGAAAGAAGATACATAATTATGTGCTAAATTGCCTCTATACATCTCTCCACAGAAATATGTACTCTAGGGGACCTTGCACAGGTGAACGTCTCTCCTACACGTGATGCCTTACATAACTGGTTTATTTTGGCTGCAGTTTATTCAAGAAGTGACCACTACATGAGAATATACATTCCACTGGAAACATAATTGACTATACGTGAAGCTACAAATCATCGAAATTAACTCAAAAGACTTTATTATGGTGGCAGGAAAAATTGTACATATATTTTGTTGATGTTTTGGGGTAGCTTCGGGAGATATCACCCCGAAAGAATTCACATATAAGCCTGAAATCAAGTCGGCCTAATAATAAACAGTTATTATTATTGCTGGGTCAGCTCAAGTGAAGAATGACGCCCACATACTCTTGGATTTGTATAAATGGGAGAGAGATTCTCCTCATCTACATACTCACATTCATTCACTCTTTTTGTGATCAAGAAGGAGGTTCGCTACTCAAGAAAGAGGTTCGCTATTCTGCACTGAGATTCACTATTGCTCAGTAGTTCACTACCAGAGAAGATTTAAGGAAGAGCACTACTTATCTTGTGAATTGTACCCTGCCTATCTTGGCTTGATTCTTAAGTGCTATTTTTTGCACAGTTGTACCTGAACTATCATTAGTAAAGTTCTGCTGGGTTTTTCTCCCTTGAGTAAAAGGGTTTTCCCAGGATAAAATTACTATGTCCACTGTTCTGTGTTTATTTTTCTGCTTACTGTTCATATCTGATCCAAAATTAACATGGTATCAGAGTCGGGTTCAAGAAAAACTAATCAGATTTGACTAAGCATAATTCCGGGTTGTGTGGAAGACAATTCTTTGTTTACGGCAGTTACTCAAAAAAGAAGATGGTGACCGGTGTCAAGGTAGAAGATAGGCTTGATGGGGCTTCAAACTTCAACTCTTGGAAGTTTAGGGTACTCATTATTACCTTAGAAGAGGATGATCTTCTATAATTCGTAGAAGTTGACATGCCTGAGCCATCAAAAGACTCAAAAAAAATCCAATGGAAGAAAAATGGTACAAAGGCTAGAAAGATCATGATAGACTCTGTGAAGGACCACCTAGTACTGATCATCTCCAAGATGAAGATAGCTAAAGAAATGTTTGATGTACTAAAAGGACTGTATGAGATCAACAATACCAGCAAAGCCCCCACTCTGAGACAACAGCTCCATCATGTAAAAATTGTTGATGATAAATGCAGCTTCGTATGATTCCTTCCGGCCTATCAAATTAAATGATAGTTTGCAACAATTTAATTTATATGTTGTCATGTGAAGAGGCGCTTCACTTCATTTAATTGTTTATCATGTCTTGGCCGACTTGATAATTGAATTATTTAATTTGTAATTTATTCTCCTTGTGGCCGACCTTGTTCTTGAAGAGGTGCGACCTCTCCCAAGCAATGTATAAATACAAGATCATTTGTTCTCATTTGACAATCAAGCAAGTTCGATTCATTCCTACATTCAAGTGCGAATTTCATCTTAGAGCAGATTGTGATTTCCTTCAAGAGCAAATTTCCTTCAAGAGCAGGTCGAAAATTTTCCAAGAGCAGATTTCCATATATAAGAAGAGGAGATTGTAATCTGTATTTTGTATCTAGAGTTGGTGCTCTTACTTGGCCTTGAATTCGGCCTTATTGTACAAGACAGTGTTGATTCTTGAATAATATATAAGTGATATTGTTGCTGGGTTTTTTCCCCTCAAGAAGAGGCTTTTCCTGGGGTATCTGCTGTGTTATTGTGTCTGATTTTTGAATTAATTTCCTGTGCACTTAATCTGATCACTAAATTTAACATGGTATCAGAGCGGGTTTGAGAGGATCGTGATCAGATTTGTTCCTAAACAGCGATACTCTATTCTCTTCTTCATATTTCTTTGTTCATTTTCTACATTAGTCAAGATGGTGAACGGTTTGAAGATTGAGGATAGACTCGAGGGAGCATCAAACTTCACATCATGGAGATTTAGGATCATGCTTACCTTGCGTGAAAATGACTTGGGTGAGTTTGTGGAGTCCAGTGTTCCTAAACCTGAGGAGGAAGAAGAGAAGTTGCAGTGGGTGAAGAAAGATATTAAGGCAATGAAGATATTGGTTGATTCCGTTAAGGATCATGTTGTTCCTATAGTCTCTAAGTTGAAGACAGCAAGAGACATGTTCAAAACATTGGAAGAAATGTACGAAATCAACAATACCAGTTGAGCACTTGCATTGAAGCAACAACTACACCATGTGAAGATGGCGAAAGGAGAATCAATGATTGCATACTTCATGAGGATTTTAGATTTGAGAGATCAGCTCTCGACAATCGGGCATATAGTTGATGACAAAGACTTGACTATGCTTGCTCTCAATGGTCTACCTTTGTCTTGGGAATCCTACATTCAGGGAATCAGTGCAAGATCAAAATTGCCTAAGTTTGATTGTCTAAGATCAGATTGCATTCAAGAAGAATCAAGGCTATTGGCAAGAGGCGTTGGTCAAAGTTCAAAGAATGAAGACATTCATGTTCTCGCCTCCCATGCTTCAAAGAAGAAAGGAAAAGATGGAAGGAAAGGATTTTTCAAGAGGAATCGAGATAAGGGAAATGATGATGCACCTCCCTCCAAGAAGAAGAGAGACATGTCCAAGATTCAATGCTTTAGGTGTGATAAGTTTGGGCACTTTGCTAAGCATTGTCCAACTAGACCTAAGCAACAAGCCACCGTTGCAGATGTTGATGATGCCTCTCCACAGAAGGATTCATGTGAATACTTGTTCTATTCAGCTCTATCAAGCAATGTACCTACAGACACCAGCACTTGGCTGATCAATAGTGGTGTTTCTCGACACATCACTGGATTTAAGGAGCACTTATCAAGTTTGATGGAGAAAGAATTTTCCGAACAAGTCATTATCCGAGATGATGCTGGCTATTCCGTGAAAGGGATTGGAACCTCTACTCTACATTTGGATTCCGGCATTACACTTCAGTTCAGAGATGCTTTGTATGTCCCAGGAATCAAGCACAATCTTATTTCTATTTCAGCCCTAGAAGATGAAGGATATCAAGTTGCCTTCTCCAAAGGCAAAGTTCTTGTGTGGATGGAGAATTCCAATTTCAAGGAAGCTCAAGTAATTGGTGTTAGACATGAAAGCCTCTATAGGCTATGTACGCGTCCTCTTCAAGCATTAGTTCATGATTCTTCAAGCCTATGTGATCTATGGCATCGAAGATTGGCGCACCTCCACTTCCGAGCCTTACCTATCAAGGAGAAGATGGTCACAGGACTTCCCAAGATCAATCAGGAGCATGAAGGAACTTGCAAGGGATGCGCTATGGGTAAGAATTCAAAAGCCCCTTTCCATAGTAGAGAAAATAGATCTAAGTGTATTTTAGACCTTATTCATTCTGATTTATGTAGACCTATGTATGTTCCTTCTTCGAGTGGTTTCTTGTATTATGTTCTTTTCATTGATGATCACTCTAGAAAGACTTGGATTTATTTTTTGAAAACTAAAGAGTTTGAGGAAGTGTTAGGAAGGTTTAAGGAGTTCAAAGCCTTGGTAGAGAATCTTTCTGGTAAAAGAATCAAGGTCCTCAGATCAGATAATGGTGGAGAATACACCTCTGGCAGCTTTAGGGATTTTTGTATTCATGTTGGGATTAAGAGGGAGTTTTGTGTCCCCATAATCCTCAACAGAATGGTATTGCAAAGAGAAAGAACAGGACAATTGTGGAAGCAGCAAAAGCCATGATTCATGACCAGGATCTGCAAACTTTCTTATGGGCAGAAGCCTCCAGGACTGCAGTATACGATCAGAATAGAAGTCCTCAAGAGATCTTGGAGAATATGACTCCGGAAGACGCCTTTACAAGGAAGAAGCCCGAAGTTAGTCATTTGAGGATCTTTGGATGTCCTGTCTATGTTCATGTTCCAAAAAAGAAGAGAACTAAGTTGGAGCCTTCTGGCAAGAAGGGAATCTTTGTGGGCTACAGCAACACTTCAAAAGCCTACAGAATTTACATTCTTGGACAGAAGTTGATCGAGATTAGTTGGGATGTCACATTCGAGGAAGATGTTGCATTCAAGAGATCCAGGGGCAATCATATGGAGATTGATAATGATGAGCCTCCTCAGGATATGGAAGTTGACCATACTCCTGAGATTTAGAGGGAGACTTCCGAACCAAAGGAAGATGTTGATCCAGTTGAGCCCTTGGAACCTACTGATGGGCCTACCGATATTGTGCTTAGAAGAAAGAGACCTCTTTGGGCTAGACAAACTATGCAAGAGGCTGAGAGATTTGCAGCTCCTAGAGGTACATTCAAAGAAAGTAAAAGGCCACATAAGTTCTCTAGTTATGTTGCCTTGATGAGTCAGATTATTGAATTTGAGCCTTCTAGTGTGGAGGAAGCTTCCAGTCCATAGGTTTGGAAAGATGCTATGATAGAGGAGTACCAATCAATTCTCAAGAATTGTGTTTGGGACATTGTTCTTAGACCCGATGGCAAATCTGTGGTATCTTCGAAATGGCTCTTCAAGATTAAGCATGCAGCTGATGGGAGCATAGAAAAGTACAAGGCAAGATTTGTGGCTCGTGGTTTTTCACAGAAAGAGGGAGTTGATTATGAAGAAACATTTGCTCCTATTGCTCGCTACACTTCTGTCAGGACCATCATTGCCATTGCTGCATCTAGAGGATGGAAGATTCATCAAATGGATGTGAAGACACCTTTTCTAAATGGTGTGATAGAGGAAGAAGTTTACATCGAGCAACCTGATGGGTTCGAGGTACATGGGAAGGAGTCTCATGTTTGCAAGCTAAAGAAGGCCTTGTATGGTCTTAAGCAAGCTCCTCGTGCATGGTACGAAAGGATGATCATTACCTGTCAAGTTTGGGCTTCTTGAAGAATGATGTTGACTCTAATCTATACTTTAAGGTACTTGATGGTGAAGCATTGATTTTGGTTTTATATGTTGATGATTTGATCCTTACTGGAGAAGATCACCTAATTCTCAAGTGTAAGGAGTTGGCTTCTGAATTTGAAATGAAGGACCTTCGGCTCATGCATTACTTCCTTGGCTTAGAAGTCTGACAAAAACCAAATGAGATGATTCTAAGTCAAGGGAAGTACACCATTGATGTACTTAAGAGGTTTGGTATGATGGATTGCAAATCCATGTTTACACCCATGGAGACCAACCCACATAAATTGAAGGAGGCTGCAGCTAGTTCAGACTTGATGGATCCTACATTGTATAGACAGCTAATTGGGTCCTTGATGTATCTAGTTAACACTAGACCTGATATCTGTTATGTTGTGAGTGCACTGAGTCAGTTCATGTGTGAACCAAGACAGATACATCTTGTTGCAGCTAAACATATCCTGAGATACTTACGTGGCACAGTTGAATATGGGTTGAGATATACTTCAGATGCTGACTTGGAGCTGCATGGTTATACTAATTCTGATTGGGCAGGATGTGTTACAGATTGGAAGAGTACCTCTAGTTGTTGCTTCAGTTTGGGTTCTACTATGATATCCTGGTGCAGCAGGAAGCAGTCATCTGTGGCATTGAGTACAGCAAAGGCAGAATATATTGCAGCCTGTATGGCAGCTCGGGAAGCAGTATGTATTCGTAAGCTCCTTGCAGGATTGTTTGGACAATCAATGGAGCCTACTTTCATTCATTGTGATAACCAGAGTTGTGTGAAGCTTTTTGTCAATCCTGTGTTTCATGACAGAACCAAGCATGTTGAGATTAAATACCACTATATTAGAGATATGGTATTGAGGAAGGCTATACAGTTGAAGTATATCAGCACTGATGAGCAGACGGCAGATATTCTCACCAAGCCTCTCTCCAAAATAAAGTTTGTGTACTTTCGAGATAAGCTTGGTATGGTGGAGAATCCAGCCTTAACTGAGAAAGAGACTCAGTATTAGTGATAGCCTATAATGAGTTCTTCTCTGTGGTGAGAAGTTCGAGGTGAAATCCCTTGTTTAATGAGTTCTCCGTGAGAGAAGTTCGAGGTGAAATCCCTAGTTAATGCATTTCTCTTTGATATTTGAAGTGAAAGCCCTTGTTTCCACCCTCTGAGCAGAGTCATGGTGGATGTCATGTGTGTGACTCCATGACAGCATCATGTGAGAGAATCCGTGATGATTTTTTTGTACTTGTGTTTCACCCTTTGGGAGACCCATGGTGAAAAGTCATGTTGAGGTGACAACATCACGTAAGTGATGAACACTTGTACACACCATAGTATGGTTGTAGCCATTATGGTTGATATCATGTTGAGGTGATATCTAATATCATGATGAGGTGATATTCTTCTTTCACATTTGCTTGTAGCCAATGTGGTAGACATCACGTTGAGATGATATGTCTTGTGTAGCTAGAAGTACTCTCCCTAGCTGAGAGGGAGTGTTGATGATAAATGCAGCTTCATACAATTCCTTCCAGCCTATCAAATTAAATGATAGTTTGCAACTATTTAATTTATATGTTGTCATGTGAAGAGGCACTTCACTTCATTTAATTGTTTATCATGTCTTGGCCGACTTGATAATTGAATTATTTAATTTGTAATTTATTCTCCTTGTGGCTGACCTTGTTCTTGAAGAGTTGCGACCTCTCCCAAGCAATGTATAAATACAAGATCATTTGTTCTCATTTGACAATCAAGCAAGTTCGATTCATTCCTACATTCAAGTGCAAATTTCATCTTAGAGCAGATTGTGATTTCCTTCAAGAGTAGGTCGAAGATTTTCCAAGAGCAGATTTCGATATATAAGAAGAGCAGATTGTAATCTGTATTTTGCATCTAGAGTTGGTGCTCTTACTTGGCCTTGAATTCGGCCTTATTGTACAAGAGAGTGTTGATTCTTGAATAATATATAAGTGACATATTGTTGCTGGGTTTTTCTCCCTCAAGAGGAGGGTTTTCCCAGGGTATCTGCTATGTAATTGTGTCTGATTTTTGAATTAATTTTCTGTGCACTTAATCTGATCACTAAATTTAACAAAAATGGCTAGAGGGGAGTCTAATTATTTCATTCTTTATGAAGATCTTTGATCTGAGAGATCAATTGAGCACCATTGGGGATATAGTTGTAGATAGAGATCTTGTTATATTGGCTCTAAATGGTCTTCCCCAGTCTTGGGAACCTTTTATTCAGAGCATCAGTGCGAGATCCAAGTTGCCTAAGTTTGATCGCCTACGAGCTGACTGTATTCAGGAAGAAACCAGACTGGCAGCAAGAGGAAATGGGTGAAACTCCCATAATGAAGAAAGTCAAGTTCTTGCTACACATGCTACTAGAGAAAGAGGCAAAGGAAGAGAAGGAAAAAGAGGCACCTTCAAGAGAAATAGAGACAGAAAAGAAAATTTGTTCCAGAATCAAAAAAGAAGGATCATTCTCATATTCAGTGCTACAGGTGTGACAAGTATGGACACTATGCCCGAGACTGTAAATTAAAGTTAAAGCAGCATGTTTCTACTGCTGACATTGACAAAGAGACATCTCAAAAGGAGTCAAGACATTCAAAAGACGATTCAAAAGGATTCCTATTCATCTCCGCTCTTTCAAGTGATGTACCAACTGACAGTGATACTTGGTTGATAGATAGTGGTGCTTCCCATCACATTATAGGCAACAGAGAGCATCTTACAGTCTTAGTAGAGAAAGAGTCTAATTTGCAGGTTATAATTGGAGATAATGGAGGGGAGTATACTTCCGAAGGATTTCGTAATTTCTGCATTGAGGCAAGGATCAAGTGGGAGATTTGTGTTCTGTACAACCCTCAGCAAAATCGAGTTGCCGAAAGAAAGAACAGATCTATAGTAGAGGCAGCTAAGGCTATGATCCATGATTAGAGTTTACAGAGTTTCCTATGGGCAGAGGCTTCCAGAACCGCAGTATATGTTCAGAACAAAAGTCCTCATCGGATATTGGGGAACATGACTCCAGAGGAGGCCTTCACAGGTGTGAAGCCTGAGGTTAGTCACTTGAGGATATTTGGCTGTCCTATGTACATTCATGTGCCCAAGGACAAAAGAACAAAACTGGAACCTTCAGGCAGGAAGGGTACATTTGTGGGCTAATTTGAGTCTTCAAAGGCTTACAAAATATACATCCCAGGGCAAAAACAGATTGAGATCAGTCGGGATGTCTCCTTTGAAGAGGAGGTAGCCTTCAGGAGATGTAAAGGATATTACATGGAGATGGACAGTGAGGAGCAGGAGGCTCCAAAGGATATGAATTCATCCCTCGATTATACTCCTAGCATTCAGAGGGAGTCTAACGAACCAGCTGAGACTGTTGATCCAATTGATCCTATAGAACCAACTAATGGGCCTATAGATATTGCCATAGGTCGGAAGAGGCCCCTGTGGGCTTGACAAACCATGCAGGAGGCAGAAAAATGTGCAGCTCCATGAGGTACTTTCAGGGAGAGCAAGAGACCTCAAAAGTTCCCAGGTTATGTGGCATTGATGAGACACATCATTGATTCTAAGCCTTTCAGTTATGAGGAGGCATCTAGCCAACAAGTATGGAGAGATGCGATGATGGAGGAGTATTAGTCCATCATTAAAAATGATGTATGGAATGTTGTTCTGAGAACTGAAGGGAAGTTAGTAGTGACTTCCAAATGGATCTACAAAATCAAGCATGCAGCTGATGGCAACATTGAGAAACACAAGGTGAAATTTGTGGCAAGAGGATTCTCTCAGAAGGAGGGAATAGATTATGAGGAGACATTTGCTCCTGTTGCTCGATACACTTCCATCAGGATGATTATTTCTATTGCCTCCACCAAGGGCTGGAAGTTACATCAAATGGATGTAAAGATTGCATTTCTAAATGGTGTGATTGAGGAAGAAGTATATATCAAGCAACTAGACGGCTTTGTGATTCATGGGAAGGAATCCCATGGATGCAGATTGAAGAAGGCCTTGTACGGTCTTAAACAAGCACCTCGTGCATGGTACGAAAGGATTGATAGATACCTGGTGAGTTTGGGTTTCAACAAGAATGATAAAGATTCCAACCCTTATTTCAAGATTGTTGATGGTATGCCTTGATCTTGGTCTTTTACGTTGATGATCTATTTCTCAGTGGAGCAAAGAAGCTCATTGTCAAATGTAATAAGGAGTTAGCCTCCGAGTTTGAGATGGACCTTGGCCTTATGCATTACTTCCTGGGACTGGAAGGATGGCAGAGACCTGATGAGATCTTCCTAAGTCAAGGGAAATACATTGTAGATATACTAAGAAGATTTGGGATGATGGACTGTAAGTCCATGGCTACACCAATGGAGACAAATTTGAAGAAGTTGAGTGACTCAGCTTCCGATTCAGATTTGGTAGATCCCACCATGTATAGACAATTGATCGGGTCATTGATGTACTTGGTCAACACCAGACCAGACATTTGTTTTGCAGTGAGTGCTCTCAGCCAGTTCATGTGTGAGCCAAGACAAATACATCTGGTTGCAGCAAAGCATGTACTGAGATACTTGCATGGTACTGTGGGATATGGCTTGAGGTATGCTTCCACTGGAGATCTGAGGTTACAAGACTATTCTAACTTTGACTGGGCTAGGAGTGTGGCTGATAGGAAGAGCAGCTTCGGGTGTTGCTTCAATTTGGGGTCTGTCGTGATTTCTTGGTGTAGCAGGAAGCAGACCTCTATGGCACTGAGCATAGCAGGGGCTGAGTATATTGTTGCATGTGTAACTTCCCGTGAAGCAGAATGGCTTCGAAAGCTCCTTGTAGGATTGTTTGGTCAGATGTTAGAGCCGACATTGATTCACTGTGATAACCAGAGTTGTGTAAAGCTCTCAATGAATCCTATATTTCATGATAGGTCGAAGCATATGGAGATCAAGTACCATTACATCAGGGACATGGTGCTGAGGAAAGCAATCCAGCTCTAGTATATTCGTACTAATGATCAAACGGCCGATATCCTCACCAAGCCTCTTTCCAAGGTGAAGTTTGTATACTTCCGAGACAAGCTTGGAGTGGTGGAGAATGTCGCCCTCGTTGAGAGGGAGTCACAGCATCATTAAGATATTCTCCCTATGTCAAGGGAATGGACAGAATGATGGACTGATCTGTCATAGTGTATACCTCTCTGAGAGGGAGAAATATGAGGTGAAAGCCCTTGTATAGAACACATCTCTAAGACTGAGTTGTGTTTCCCACAATTGGGTGTAGCCATTGTGGACATCATGTTGAGAGAGTCCATGACAAGACATGATACCCTTAATGGGACTCAAGGAAGGCTTTCCTATGAATACCTCGCTAGCTAAGAGGGAGTGTTAATGTTTTGGGGTAGCTTCGGGAGGTATCACCCCGAAAGAATTCACATATAAGCCTGAAATCAAGTCGGCCTAATAATAAACAGTTATTATTATTGCTGGGTCAGCTCACATGAAGAATGACACCCACATACTCGTGGATTTGTATAAATGGGAGAGAGACTCTCCTCATTTACATAATCACATTCATTCACTCTTTTTGTGATCAAGAAGGAGGTTCGCTACTCAAGAAAGAGGTTCGCTATTCTGCACTGAGATTCACTATTGCTCAAAAGTTCGCTACCACAGAAGACTTAAGGAAGAGCACTACTTATCTTGTGAATTGTACTCTTCCTATCTTGGCTTGATTCTTAAGTGCTATTTTTTACACAGTTGTACCTGAACTATCATTAGTAAAGTTTTGCTGGGTTTTTCTCCCTTGAGTAAAAGGGTTTCCCAGGATAAAATTACTGTGTCCACTGTTCTGTGTTTATTTTTCTGCTTACTGTTCATATCTGATCCAAAATTAACATATTTAGCCTGCAAATACGTTGAATGTAAACATGGCTTTAAAAACATAACCATTTTCTAGTGACTAACGTAAATTACTTAAGAGATAGAACACAGAAGCAGGTTATTACTTAGAACTCAGTATCTCTATGTGATATAAACATGAGAATAGACAACAACAATATATCTATAAAGAATAATAGAATTGAATACTACTACTCAAAAACTCAGAACACTAGCAGAGATTGCTTTATAGACCACTGATATTCAACCAAATGGAACACAATCATAACAAATATTTTAATCATATTTTCTCCCAGGAAACCCCTCCTTTAAAGATGCCAGCTATTAACTCTGATATGATACACCATGCATTATGATTTTGCATATGCAAAACCTACACGCTGGAAACTATTACTCTGATCACTAGACACGATTATTTTCAACCTAACACCATAGGCATAGACAAAACACAAGGGCATAATCTTCAAATCAACAGGATGTAGCATCATACACAACTTTGACATATGGAATTTACCAATTATGCTTTCTTTACAATCATATAGGTTAATTTTTGTTGTACAAATGTGTTTTAAGTGGCTGAGTTTCAGGCTGAATAGCTGACACATGACCACCCTCAGACATATAAAAATAATTGTAATTGATTCGACCTACCAAGTCCGCCAAATGAGGAAATTTTCCAACATTTAGTTTAAATGAGAGTACCTACAAAGCAGAAACAACGAAAAATAAGCTACGACGATTTGAACAGAATTTCTAACATAGATGAAGATAAAATAAAAATACAAGTAACTGAGTAGAAAAGGTAATTTCTACAGATGCAAACATCCACAATATGAACTATGGGTGAACTTTGACGTTAATTAGCATGCCCCCATTTAACCAAAAGCCATAGCGCTATTGGATTCTAAAGATAATGACATATCTTCACTGCAAAAAACAAAGGATTACCCTCAAGAGAAATAAGATACACTCATCAAACTGCTGGCCAACACGATCAACTTCCATTTGGCACCTTGCCTTTATACCAGCAGCAGCACCTCCATTATACAAAGTATTTTGTATGGAATAGAAATCCAGAGCCAATGAAAGAATAGTCCTAACTCGACTTGCAATGAGAGCCCACTGCATAGTCAGTACAACACTGGAGTTAAATCAAGCTTCTTACCCAAGCTCTGTGAAATGGTACGTTGTGGTGACAATTTTAAAGTTCTTGATATATCAAATTATCATATTAAGCACCAATCACTACAATCCAAAATGGATCACTAATATATGAAGTATGTATGCATGGTAACAAGGTTCAAAAAATTTAGGTTGGTTCAAGTTGAAAGGTTCGCTGAAGTTAGGAATTTCAAAAGGTTCAAATCTAAAGAACATACAAAATCATTCATAATCACAGAAATAGAACATGAAAATGATATTAAAAAATATTCCAATGGTATTTCAAAATTTGATCCTTCATACTGTCATACAATATGAGAGGCACTCAATCTTGAAACCCCATCATCTAGGACATAGAGCTGGGTCTAAAATCATAATTTAAATATCGTCAAAAATATTTAAAAAATCTACATAATCTAATTCATGACAATTATCCATCAAAGTTTTCAAATCACACAGTCAAGACAGATTACATGACGAAAATAAGGGTCGATGTCATAGTTGATGTATTGACCTAACATTGGTAGATTCATTCCAATAGATTCAGCTGTCATAAAAGATCAAGCTTTGGCAAAAAATTAAATCATTAAGGTTTGATCACCATTTATATGGCATACCACATACCTCAAGACATTGAACATCAGCTTAAGACGATAAGGACATGATAGTTTTTGGCTGAATAAACCCCATCCTGCACTTGCTAAGCTGGAGCAACCCAGTCAAATGTACTCAGAGCAACAAGGGAATACCATAAATATTGAAAACAATATCAGCAATACAAGTTCACTAACTGGTAAACTTGTCCAACTTTATGGGTGGGTCTTTCCATGGTCATTTTCGCATTCCAGTTCCAGACAGATGTATATTTCATTATGATTGTTCATAAATATGGCAATTTAAATGCAGAAGTATTCCTTTTGGCATTCTCAGAATAGTTCAGCATGTTTGAGGTTGATTGCAGAAGCAGAGGTTGTGATGGTGCAAGGCATCTGATAGTGAAACCACAACATTTCTATCCTCCATTGCAGAACTAATCATTGCAATATCTGTAATTCACTAGATAAATTAAGAAAACAAAAAGATTCCCTTCTTAGTGTAATTTTTTCCTATCATGGCTTTCTCTAAGGTTAAAAAGATGCCAATAGTCTGCATCTAATGCTGTTAATCACTTCCTTTATGTTCTTAATTATTAGCCAGAGTTTGTTGCATGCAGAGTAAGATTTCAGTAGCTCTAATTGCATTTTAAGCACATTCTCTTAGTGTATAGCATTAAGGAATCACTGTTGGACATTGCCATCTGCATAAGGTCTCTGTCAATAAATTGACTCAGATAACTTAAACAACTAGAAGTCACCCTAAAATCATAAAATGAGACAAAAGATAAAACAAGTAGATGAACAGAACCAGAAAAAATGAAAAACAGAAAAAAAAAGGGGAATAAAGTAAATATGCTTTCCTATTTAACTTCAAAAGAGTAAAAAATAATACCAGTTTGTCTGGGGCAATAAAGCACTGCCTTTGGATGGAGACCAAATAAGCTTCATGGCATGCTATAACCTCGTCAAGAGAACCAGCAGATGCCATACCTTCACAAAGTTCAATCCATGCACTGTACAAAACCTGCCATGGAGAGTATAATTATTGCCAACATTAAAAGAGATTGCAATTGCACAAACAAAACAGAATTCCTTCTATAAAAGAGACAAGATTAGGAAAATCCAGACTATGCTCACCCGATCCATGACATACTGATGAAATGTATTTACAAAATGCAAAAGCTTCTGTTGCAGTAGCAGGTGCTGCTTGTTACTGTGTGTATCATTACTTCCACTCTGTATAAGATAATTAAAATAATTTAATAACATGTTTCAAAAAAATTCCAGAGTTAATTGCAGAGACAAAATACTAACAGTCCATGACTTGATTTAAAATTAATAAATTATTATTTACTGCTGTTTTCTTCATCTGTCTGCAGATTTACAAGACTATGGAAAGGAAGCTGTTTTCTTCATCTCTATGAATTTGATGAACAACCCAGCAGCCAAGGAAAAAAAACTAGATCCTTCTAGCAGATCGCATATATTGAAAAATTAAGAAACAAACAAAGAGCACGAGTTAGTCATCTCCAATATCAAATTATTACATTATAATGGCTTTATAAAGCCTTTCTTCCTTCTATCTACCCCAACCACTAACTAGCAACTAACAAATAACTAATAACTAACTGAAAACTAACATCTAATAAATTAACAGTAACATGTTAATTTATTATTTATTACATTTTTCTATGTCATGCACAAATTATTTCTAACACCCCCCCTTTAGTGCTGACATAGGAAATTTATTCTGGTGCTGCAATATCGCCAAATTGGCTTGTCTCATATTTGCTCCCTTGGTGAAATTTTTTCTTTGGATGTCAATTTCAACTTTCTACCAATAATGCATCCAGTTACAATGTCCAAATGCAAAATCTTTTACATCCTTATGGCTCCAAAATCCTTATTTCTCCTCTTTTACAAAATACAAAATAAAAAAGACAAATTAAATTGGCAGTTCACAGCCATTCAAATGCCTCTATCTTCCACATCAAAGTACACATTAAATATCAATGATATTCTCAAAAGGTTTCCAGGTTTTGTTCTCCTCTTCATCATTTTTCCATAACATTTTAAATTACTAAATTTCGTCATAAAATGAGAAAAATATCAGTTTTAGTGAGACTACATTAAACTGTCATTTTAAATCAGAACAATGTACCAACAACAGAATGGTGCTTAATGAGAACATAATTCTTCCATTACATAGCCTGATTATCCACCAAAGAGCAGCATAATAAATCCATAATAATCTTGAAACAAATAAAATCTCATAACTAAAAGATAAAAAAACATCTTCTCAACCACCTTAAACCACCTTAACCACCTACACTTGTTCTGCAACACATGAGATCTCTGAAGCTTTGAATGTATAATTTTGTTTTGTTTTCTTTTTTCTTATAGAAAATGAACAAATGGAATGAAAACAATGAAAAGAGTGAACAAAATGGAGAGAGGAGAGAAACCAAAATGCAGATGGATAATCAATGTCAACCAATTTGCATATGGTCTGCACTACGCCTCTATTGACAAAATGTAAGAATGGTGGATGAACAACAATGGCTGCTGCACATGCTCCTTACTGCTTGGATGTTGTACGAACCACTTTGGGGAAGGAAAGACAAGCGAATGAAAGGCAAAAAGAGAGGTTTTAAAAAACCCAATCTGATGCCATATTGACTTTGAGAAAAAAACAAAGAGCACAAGGCTCAAACACACAAATTCAATCAGTCATCTTCAATATCAAATTATTACATTACAATGGCTATATAAAGTCTTTCTTCCTTCTAACTACCCCAACCACCAACTACAAACTAACACATAACTAATAACTAGCTAAAAGCTAACATCTAAGAAATTAAAATTAACATGTTAATTTATTATTTATTACATTATTCTATGTCATGACTCATAGATAGTAGACTTTTTAATAATTGCAATTCTTGTTTACTTAAAAGTAATAAATGCACTCTCTATAGATTTGTGGTAGAAAGACTATGGTGTAAAGTGCAAAAACGCCAAATCTTCAAAGCCTAGCCATCTAAATTTTGTGGTAGCTCCATAGCACTTCTAGGTGTGAGTGTAATTGAAGTATGTTTGAGGCCATTCACAGGTTAAAAAAAGCACCAGTTTAACCCAAAAGCACCTCAATGGCCTCGTTCTTATGCATTACAACCTTCGTCTTTGTCCCAAAAAGGTAAAGGTGAGGAAGAAGCATGATGAAATTGACTTGGATGACATTCATCCATATTTGCATTGAATTATCAAAGCTGTGGAGCCCCTGTTTACCAAATATGTGATTGTCATTTTGAGAGGAAAAGTAATGTAAAGGGCAGCAGAAGCAGAAGTGCAGGTGCAAGCAGAAGCAGAAGTACAGGTGCAAGCAGAAGCACCAGGCAGAGTTGAACCGGATACTAATATGCTTGAGGATGAATTTGTTCTTGATGAGGAATCTTTACCATACAGTTCAAGGGCACAGCCAATTAGGAGCTTTAGTTAGAGGAGAAATTTATAATTTTCAATGATTATAAATTGATAATCAATCGTCATGACACCATGATGTGCATTGTATGCCTTTTGGTCTAAAACTAATAAAAAATATACTTATGCATCCTCCAAATTCAGTTTTCAGCGTATTCTGCATGTTATTTATGAATTTACATATTTTCTAATATGTCCAGATTTTCCAAAACCCAATCAAAATTTTGGACTACCAAGTTTATGTGGAGTTCAAGTTTTGAAACAATGATGCAGCTAGAAGAAAAAAACACCAAAGGTACCTCCAAGTCAACAGCAGATTTCAGCCAATAATCTTGCAAGCTCCAAATGTGGTGAAGAAAGTAAACCATTAGTAGAAGGTAAAGTTTGGCATCAATCAAGAAAAATAAGCCGAGAAGAACAAACAGATATGGGATCCAGAAACCTCAGACAAAGACATAAGCCAAATCATATGTACGTGAGATCTCCCAATCTATATGATGCGGATCCTCTCTTGGAATTTAAGAGGTCTATGTGATGAACTCCAACTAAGTGCATATTTCTGTAACTATATGTTCCCTTTTTGTTGCCTTGTTGACACCATTTTCCTATTATTCCTGTTCAAACCCTGTCCACAGAACTTCCCATGCTGCTACATAACTTGGGAGAATTAGAAGATGTTTAATTAGGTTTTGAGGAAAAGATAGTAAGGAATATATAACCTATTTTATGATTCCTAATACTTTGCCATTAGCAGAACTGCACATGGTTGAAGATATCCAGTTTGCCTGAACCGGAGCACTTCCAGATCGAGCAGAGTATTTTGAGGCATGAACCAAGGCAGGGAGATTATTAGTTGCAGTCATGAGGCATATGCAGTAGAATTGCAAGTGCTACAGGTCACCTGTAGCACAGCTGTAAAACAAGGCAGTGTTTGATTTTGGTGCACCAATGTTATCTCCAGCCATTCTCCAGCCTGGGAAATAAAGTGGTGCTTGGATGTTGAATAATTTTCCCTTCATACCTCTTTCTTGAACTATTGAACTGTTTCCTATATAAAGGATTTGTCTTGACAAGAATATGTTTTACAGGTTTGTGTTATCCAACTCTCCATGAATAAATGCTAGAAATCAGGAACAGCCGAGGGCTATTCTTGTAAATCATTTATATTAGTTCCCTATAAATATAGCTTAAAAAGGGGACACAGTGGTACTGCTGTGTAAGTGAGATAAATTTTAGCAGGGAATTTAGGCAAGGCAGATATTGAATAGTTTCAGGCTTCAGCATTAATAATAAAATACCATTGTGTTAAGCATGCATAGCCATCCATTTTAAAAAGGATTATTGGTGCTGACAATGGGCTTTTGCTGAGAGATATTTCCCCTAGTTGCAAAAACATTGTACTAATTTTTCAATTTCAAGTTGATATGACAAGGATATTGATATGGCCTGATATTATCAAGTTTTGAATCAAATTCTAGTTCAGCAACATGCTTAATTTATTTGCAATCAACTTTTGCCTTTTTCTCTTTTAAAGTTTAATCTTTGAAATTCAAAATTTTAAATTTCAAAGAGAAAAAGGCAAAAGTTGATTACCTAGTTTTCAAGGTCACTCTTGGCTTCTACGGCACATACATTTGAAGAGGCTTTCTAGCACCTTTACATTGTCTCTAAAGGGCTTGATATAAAACAACATTGGATTAAGATAGTATAGCAACATGGACATAGCAATTCATCTGGCAATCCAATCTATCATCGTATCATGTACTCCTCTACCTCATTGTGCATTCTAGTTATGATAGCCTCCTTGGCACTACCTGGAATTATAGAAATAGCTCATGAGGGTTTTTCCTTATCAACTAGTCTCAAAACTTGACTAAAAGCTCTAAACTTGGCACAATTTGTTGTGCATCCAACAAAAACTCTCATCAAAGACATATGCATTGAGGGTATTAACATCCAAATGACTAGCAAAATGAGACTCACTGTAATACGCCACCCTAGTTTGCATATAATTTTTTTCGATTTTTCAACAACTTATGAAGACAGGCAATTCGTCAAACAGTTTGTCTATTATTCTGTTCTGAATTTTGTCAACAATGATTTTACAATGTTTCGTACCATACATTCATTTAATAAATCTCCAGCAATATAATCTCATGAACACAATTTCCAGTTCTAGTTTAATAATAGAAACAACACACATTGGATATTGTTGATAGCCACTAATCATAATCAATAACTAGCAGATATGGCTTCAATTGACAGGAAAATTATTCATCTATGTATCAGACTGAGTAGACAAAGATATTCTAATTCTGACCTGAGGAAAATTGAGGCAAACAGTAGTGCCTATCACCAGTAATCACTGCCCTCCCCCATATCAAAGCTCAAACAAGACATTTAACTCCACCCAGCAACGACTCCTTTCACCAGGCTCAGATAATGAATTAAAACTCCTCCAAATATTACTTGAACCGAATCCACGAGTCTATGTTACATTAGCTGGTGAAGGCCACGATATGCTTGAAGAAGCGGCACCCTCAATCAATGCTTTCAAACTATAAATTCAAATATCAAATACCTCCCACAAACTCTGCGATTTAAATAACCCGACTGGTACGTGGATGTAGTCTTCTTCTAACGGCAGTTCAACATTAGCTTTGACCCGAATTATCCTGTATGCTCATCGATATTCTTTCCATTCATAATTCAAAGACTTACCATTTTATCAAATGAAATGATTTAAATTGAAGGCAATGGCTTAATGACTCGAGTGGATGTCACCTTCAAATGATCTCCAAAATATCAATTAATCATACAGACTCTTTCAAGAGTCACGATAGCTCCATTGTCTCAATTAAAGCCACGATATCCTTTGTATTGCCACTTTGAATGAACTAAAACGGCAGATGACATGACAGTTGGCACTTAAAGATTTCGACTGCCATGTAATGACCCACTGTTCTTATATGCGTCTACCTTCATATTGTATCTAGCTTCACATTCCACGTTACCCCATCAGTTGGCGCTAATTCTAGAATAAAGAATGCTCAATGAAATATGCCTTTCTGGCAACTTCCTTATTTCTACATCTTCATTTTAATGCCACACTTGTCATATGCTACGGCAACTTAGTCTTCCACAGACTGTATTGGCACAGCAACTTTCTTTAAATTCTGTGACTCTAAGAATAGTGTGGCTGAGTGCATAGAAGACAAAAAACCTAAGGAGGAATGAAGACATTAAAATTCATCACCCAACTCTTTGCTTATCTCCCGCAATTTATTAAAGTCTTTCATGTTTCTCAAGGATGTCGACATCTCAACCTCATAAATCCTCGACCCAGCCAATATAGTCTGGGCATTACTCAGGAAATTCCCAACAACCTCAGTGAAAACGCTTGTTCTCCCGTCTGGAAATAAACTCGAGCTACAAGGTAAAGTTCATGGTTTCCTAGAAGTGGTAGAATTCTGTCCCCTAAGTATTCCGAACTTTAGACTCTCTTGTTGACTGAGTAATAACAATAGCAGCTCATTTGAATCATGAATGAATTCAATAGCTCTAAAAAACTAATGGCCAACACCAATGATATCTGAGACCACGATTGCCTGCTTATAGTCTGCATATGATTCATAACATGAATCTTTGAGACCCTTGAAGATGAAATTCAATAGGTCAGGAAATATAAATGAAACTCAATTCTCATAGCCAGTGGCCAACAATTATCTCAACCAGAATATAATGTGAATATTTCATCCTCCAACATTCAGAAGCTTTGAGTATGGTTTTAAGTCAGCGGTAGACAACTGTTTGGAAAGATGATTTCCTCTAAATTCCAATATCCAATCAAATTTACATCTGCAGATTCAAAAGATAATATCTTGAAACATCTGAAAACAGATGAAAAGAATTGTATTGCCCTTTCACAAAATTCTGTAACAATACAACCTTCCACACCTTAAAGAAATTACTGGAAAAAAGTACAACTGGAGATGAAAACACAGCTGATAATAGTACATATTGCATTATTTATTCATCTCTGTAGTTCTACAACTGCACAATTCCTCTACCCTAGAGATAATCTGAAATCGGTAAATTTGACTTCTCTGGAGTCTTCACCAAATTCATAAAACTCTATTTGTTTATTATCCAAGCGAGAAAACTAAATGTCTTCTCCAGCTATCAGCCAGGGCAGATCTTTCACTGTCGAAGCCAATCTTCTTTCAGAGGTCTTCCCACCTCGGAAAGGCTGTGAACTACGTTCACCAACAAGAACTTGTTCCAAAATCCAAAAAAACCAACATGCCAGCAATGAGCTCCTCCATTCTTTCATTCATCCCCTCCTTGTAACTCCTGGTGTTTGTTTGAATTCTCCTCTTTGCCTTTCACTTCTTGTCTTTTTTGAGAATTCACTTTTAAAAGTAAATTAATTTATTTAGCCTTTTTCATAACTTAAGTTACTTTTTTGCATTATTAATTTAAGTTGTCCCTTTTTAATTCAATTGATTTTCGAGAACTTAAATTAATAAATTAACTTTATGTTGACACTTAAAAATGGGGACATTACACTCAGCCCACTTAATTTTAACAAGCATTAGTTTCAAGTTCATCTTTTATGCAAAAAGGGTTTGCAATGCAAGAAAGTGGGCAGCAAATCTTGCCATCCCTAGGCAAAGAAGCTCCTTACTATGTATGAAGGCATTCAACATACTCAACACCCTCGTGTGATTGTAGATAAATTTGGTAATGATTCACCACCTCTACTACAAATTTAACCCATGGAATCTTATTGTCTTCCAAGGTTCAAGACAATGCACCATGCATGGGCTCCAAAACAAAATGGAATACTTCTCTATCAAAAGCCTCCTAGTGACCACACAACTAGCAGCATTATCTGTGACGAATTGGACAACATATTGTGACCCTACCTCTGTTAGGAATTTATGTTAGTGTTACATGTTAGTGTGAGATAAAGTGAGTTAAATTAATAACTCACATAATTATGAGTGTTACGAGTATTTGTTAGGTTAGTTAAGTCATATGTGTAGACTTATTTTGTTGTATGAGTGTGTTTGTTTGAGTTGTTAAAACAACTCATATATTTAGCGGAGTCGTCATAGGAGGTTTCCTAGAATATAGGAAATACAACTCCTATATATATGTAATATGTATTAAATGAAAATGTAGATGAAAAAGCATTGTATTCCGTGTGTAATATTCTGTAAGCTTCTTTGCCCAATTTTCTATTTTGGTATCAGAGCATGATCATTTTTGTGCCTATTATTTTGGGATAAGGAGAGAATAATGGTGTTGATTATTCTGGATATGCTCTCCAAATCCAATTTGATCTATCACGTGGATCTGATCTCTGATATGAAAGGTTGAACTGATATATGCTTGAAGATTTATTTTTCTTTGCTTGCTGGTGTTTGAAAAAATCGTCGACTTGATAGATAAATCATTTTCTTCTCCACCATTGAAGCCTTAGAAGAGGTGGTGATTTACCTAGTGAGATTCGTGTGCTACAAAGTGTGTTGGGTGTGAGATCTGCAGAAGAAGATAGTCACTACAAGAACGACTAGATGATTTCTGCTACTTTTGGTTGAGCAGATATCAATTTTTTTATGTTGTGACAAATAGGAGATATTACGATCTAATTCCTCCTAAAATCGTGAGCTTCCTATTGTACCCAAACCAAACTTTTTGCTTCATTAAGGCATTTTGCTTAAAAGAGTCTAAACTGTTAATGTTATGGCAGCTTCGGGTTCATCCTTCCAGCCACGAGTGAAGACATAAATTAATATAGCCTATCGGCTATTTATTTATATGTGATATTTAATGTGAAGGGGCACTTCACTTGGCAACAATGTAATTTCTAAAAGGGCCGACCTTCCTTGTAATTCACATATTTTAATTGTAATTATATTTCTCTATTTTGGCCGACCTTGTACATGAAGAGGTGCAACCTCTCTCTCATTGTGTATTTATACAAGGTCATTTTCATCCTTTCAATGATCAAGCAAGTTTGATTCTCTCCTTCATTCAAGTTCGAATTTTCTCCAAGAGAAGATTGCAAATTTCTCTAAGTGCAGATTTAGATTTCAAGGAAGGGCAGATTATTATCTGTTTTGCATCTAGAGTTGTTGCTGAATATTGGCCTTGTGATTGGCCTCATTGTAAAGAGAATTGTTGCCATTATTTATATATATAAGAGAGATCTTTGTTGCTGGGTTTTTCTCCCTCAAGAGGAGGGTTTTCCCAGGGTATCTGCTGTGTTGCTGTGTCTGATTTTGAATTAATTTTCTGTGCATTAATCTGATCATTAAAATTTAACATGGTATCAGAGTGGGTCTAAGAAAAGATCTAATCAGAATTATTTAAGCAGTTTAAAGGAGATATTGTCTGGGCATTTGAGCAAAATTATGTGGAGACCTGATAATCTATTGGGAAAGAATAAGCTCTCAGGAAAAGAAAACGAATCAGGAGATAGGAGTGAGTCGTGGCGGAACTATAAGGTTTGATTATTATTGATTTATCTCTGTCGTTTCCACATCACGGGAGCTGCATAATCACATCAGACAAATTCGATTTCTTTGATTGGAAATTCGAAATCATTGGAGAATCCGTGCATATTCAAGATACCATATAATAACACACTCAGTAATCTCAAGACAGTCGTCTGGATTTGATATCATGATTAAGACTCAAGCGTGAAAAGAGTGTCGCAGAGAATTTGCATGTTTAATCCGGGCGGTCAAAAAAACAAGCCATACATAGGAATTATATGAGGGCAGTTTATGAGTGTCGGGATCTTTAAAGGAGCACGGGAATAATTACTCTGAGAAACAAAGATATTGAACTGCAAGGTTCTTATCGTAGTTAAAGTCAATCTAATTTACAATGGCAATGGTAAATAGGCATCGGGTGTAGCAATCCATGTTTGATCGGCCATTGGAGACAACAGAGGAAGATTGAAGACATTGATCGGTTCGGGTCATTCACGAGACCACTTGGAGTCATCGCAATCTTCCCCATCTGTGAATAGGATTCACCCCAGATTAGTTCCGACGAATTTATTTGACCAGGCCATCTACTATTATAACTGGAAGTGTCTGCATCGGCATTCAAGCATTTTACGGGATGATCTGATTACGTAAATCTGTGGGCCTGATTCAATAAGCTATCACAAGTTGCGCATTGAGTCTCCTTATTGGACTGCCAATGAGTTTTGAAGAGCCGTTATAAGCATCGGACCACAAGAAGCTAAGTTTTCTTTTAATCATTCAAGCTAGAATTTCCTGTCAATGATAAAAAAAAAAAAAAAAAAGACGGGACATTTGGAGGAGTTTCCTAATGAGAATATGAAGAGTCGGGAGAAATATTAAAGCTTAGGAGAGTCCGCCGACCTTCATTTGGTATAACTTGTATTTTTTTATTATTTGAAGATTGTAGATAAATCTCTCTGCCACCGCTTGAGAAGACACGGGCTGGCTAGGCCTTGATTCGACGTATCCCTTAAAAGCCTCCATTGACACGTAGCGGTTGAGTTGTATATTGGGAATTGTCCAAAATTGATGTCGTTACTCTACGTCTTGCCGCCTGAACTTGAATATTGATTTATGATATAAAATTTATGTGTGCTGGAGCTCGTGCCAGGTAAGTGATTCAACTGAAGAGATTTGTTGTGTAAGAGATACAAGGTGACACGTGAGTAGCTGGTAAGGCAGGGAAGCTCCAGCGCAACAGACAAAGTCTAAATCAATATTGCCATCGAATGTGTGTCTCTTGGTTTCGATATCATAATAATATTCATTGCTGACCTGGCAGTACATGTGTACAAAGGGAGTTTGGAATGGAGCGATGCCAGTAGAGGTGAAATATAGTCATGCTGAGCTATTCTATTAAATGATAAATATTGACTATTCTGAAGGAGACATGCCCTAGGCCGAGCCTTCTATTCATCACAGGAATTAAAGGAACAAGTTGATACATCTCAGGGGCGGAGTAACTAAAGGGAAGTCTCTCTATCGCGTCAGTATAGAGTTCATCATGCTGCTGCATATTTTCCAGGTGTTATGCTTAGATGAATGCGCTGCAAATTGATTGAGATCAAGCTGTAAAATGGCTACAACAGAATCAACATAAAGAGATAAGTATTTGTTCTTTGTTGTTGTTTATATTTTTTATTTTTGTGAAATTCAGTCTGCTGAGTTGTGCAGATCTGCAATAATTTTTTGTGACTTGTAAAAGGTTGTGGTTTCTTTTGAGTACGTGATCTCTGACATAAGATCCCTTGAAGTTACCATTAGTTCATTTCGAGCCAAGTTCCACGTCAGTCGTGTAGGTCTCTGAGTGTGACTCTGAGATAAGAGAACTGCATTTTCGTTGTGATATGATGATCACATCGATACCATTCTCTTGTGCATGGACTGTGATGGTACCTTGAGGGGTGATGGGCCTGGTCCGATGTTAAATATGCTAACTGCATAATGCATTCAAGAAACTTGCAGTTGTTCAGATTGTCTTGTGTTGTGCTGAGTTTAGCACTCTCAAGAGGAGTAAAAGCTGGAAGAAAGATTTATATCGAAATTCAATAAAGATAAGTTTCTTTATCCCTTCAGTTTGATCTTTTGATATATTTCTCTTTCAGGTTGATTTATTTATTTATTCATGATTTAATATTGTTCATAAATTATTCTGTATTCTTGTATTCTTGCTATAGCTTGGAATAGTAAACCTTGTATGATTCTAGCTTTGATATTTCTTTGGATAGTTGTAAACTGTTGTAATCTCTCTCTAATGCTTTCAAGACAGTTCTAGGAGCAAGAAGGTGATGAGAGATTGCTTAGTGATGAAAACCTCGAGGCATCTTGTGAGGAAGTCATGATCAAGCATGGAGTCATAACTTGCAGCCATGGGACTGAGTTGGTGGCTAGAGGGAGTTCACTTCTAGAAGTCTTCTTTGCAATCTCTGAGGCAGGGATCAAGAGGGAGTTTTGTGACTCACTAAGAAGAAGTGAAGGTTGCAGCATTGCAAGGCCGATGATAAAGTCCTTGGAAGACCTCTTCAGCTGCTGAGAACATAATTGTACAAGATAATCTATCTATATTTGACATTGGTAGCTCCGCAAACCTATTCAGAATAGAGTGACTTGGGTTGAGGTTGAGGAGGACAATCTTGAACTCTTTTTCAATTTCAGGGTGTGCTCTAAGGCAAGCATTGCAGGCAATCCTAGATGAAGAGGTCAGAAGGTTGATGCAAGTACTTGAAGATTCAAAGGGAGCCTACTAAACCTGAAGAAGATGTACTTCCTTGATTTAAAAGTATGGTAGAGGCCTATTGAGATCTTTTGGACATCCTGAAGAGTTTATTGTTGGATTGTGAATCCATGTCTACACCGATGGAGTCCAAATTTGCATAAGTTAAAAGAGGTTGCAGCTAGTTTAGATCTCGTGGATCATACTTTGTACAGACAACTGATTGGATCCTTGATGTATCTAGTTAACACTAGACCTGATATTTGCTATGTAGTGAGTGCACTTAGCCAGTTTATGTGTGATCCGAGATAGATGCATCTTGTTGCAGCTAAACATATCCTAAGATACTTGCGTGGCACAGTTGGATATGGGTTGAGGTATTCTTCAGATACAGACTTGGAGTTACATGGTTTTACTGATTCTGATTGGGCAGGTTGTGTCACAAATCAGAAGAGCACCTCTGGTTGTTGCTTCAGTTTGGATTCCGCTATGATTTCCTGGTGCCGCAGGAAGCAGTCATCTGTAGCATTGAGTACAGCAAGGGCAGAGTATATTGCAGCTTGTATGGCAACTCGAGAAGCAGTATGGCTTTGTAAGCTCCTTGCAGGATTGTTTGGACAATCAATGGAGCCTACTATCATTCATTGTGATAATCAGAGTTGCGTGAAGCTATTTGTCAATCTTGTGTTCCATGACAGAACCAAGCATGTTGAGATCAAGTACCACTATATCAGAGATATGGTACTGTGGAAGGCTATACAGTTGAGGTATATCAGCACTGATGAGCTAACGGCAGACATTCTCACCAAGCCTCTCTCCAGAATCAAGTTTGTGTACTTTCGAGATAAGCTTGGTATAGTGGAGAATCCATCATTAACTGAGAAAGAGTCTCAGTATCAGTGCACCTGTTTAAAGAGTTCTTCTTTATGAGAGAAGTTCGAGGTGAAATCCCTTGTTAATGCATTTTCTTCTGAGACGGAGGAATTTGAGGTGCAAGCCCTTGTTAATGCATTTTCTTCTGAGACGGAGGAATTTGAGGTGCAAGCCCTTGTTAATGCATTTCTCTTTGAGAGAAATTTGAGGTGAAAGCCCTTGTTTCCACCCTCTGAGCTAAGTCATGGTGGATGTCATGTGTGAGACTCCATGACATATCTTGTGAAAGTCATGGTGAAAGTCACGTTGAGGTGACAACATCACGCAAGTGATGAACACTTGTATGCACCATAGTATGGTTGTAGCCATTATGCTTGATATCGTGTTGAGGCGATATCTAATATCACAATGAGGTGATATTCTTCTTTTCACATTCGGTTGTAGCCAATGTGGTAGACATCACGTTGAGGTGATATGTCTTGTGTAGCTGGAAGTTCTCTCCCTAGCTGAGAGGGAGTGTTAATGTTATGGCAGCTTCGGGTTCATCCTTCCAGCCACGAGTGAAGACATAAATTAATATAGCCTATCGGCTATTTATTTATATGTGATATTTAATGTGAAGGGGCACTTCACTTGGCAACAATGTAATTTCTAAAAGGGCCGACCTTCCTTGTAATTCACATATTTTAATTGTAATTATATTTCTCTATTTTGGCCGACCTTGTACATGAAGAGGTGCAACCTCTCTCTCATTGTGTATTTATACAAGGTCATTTCCATCCTTTCAATGATCAAGCAAGTTCGATTCTCTCCATTCAAGTGCAAATTTTCTCCAACAGCAGATTGCAAATTTCTCTAAGTGCAGATTTAGATTTCAAGGAAGGGCAGATTATTATCTGTTTTGCATCTAGAGTTGTTGCTGAATATTGGCCTTGTGATTGGCCTCATTGTAAAGAGAATTGTTGCCATTATTTATATATATAAGAGAGATCTTTGTTGCTGGGTTTTTCTCCCTCAAGAGGAGGGTTTTCCCAGGGTATTTGCTATGTTGTTGTGTCTGATTTTGAATTAATTTTCTGTGCATTAATCTGATCATTAAAATTTAACATAAACCTTGTTAAACGATGTCAAAATACTGTTTTTGGGCTAGTCAAATATGGACTTTGGTCAGTGTCATGTCAGTCATCAGCAGCAGTTGAGCAGTACTTGGAGCTCAGAACCTGAACCTTGGACTCAGAACTAGGCATATCACGATGGAGAAGCATTTCACGACAGGTTTATACCCCTGCATGGTCATTTCAGTGGCCAGAAGGGTGATTTCAAACATCCAATTGATGAAGATTTTCAGCAAAATGCAAATCTACACCCCTATAGCCCAGGGCCGCCCTTCTTTTTGAGGGCCCAAATCTTGTTATTTTTGCTTGTAGATGCAGTCAATCTCTTCAGAATTAGTTTGGCTATCCGACAAGCTATCCAGCGAAGTCATCTGAGTTGCAGAACTCCGGTTGCTGAGGTCAGAAGTTAAGGGTACCTGAATTTGCATGTTACAGAAAATGGTCAATTTTCAACTTTTGAGCGCCTGTAGCCTAGGGGCACACCTGAATAGGGCCCATCAAATGATGGTATTTGCAAACGAGGTCTTCCTAAGATCTGTGTTATTCTAGTCCGGTTTCGAAACACATCAGGCAGCTTGTCAATCCGACATTCCAAGTGATCGTGGCAGAGATCCTACCAAGCACGTAAATCAGAGGGTGGAGAAACGTGAAATATACACTGTAGCCTCTATAGGCCAGGGGCGCCCAGCCTTCAGGCCTATCAGATGGAGTTTTTAGCCTTCGCAGTCTTCACGGGATTTGTGAGGAATTACTCCAGCTATCCAACAAGTCCAGCCGTCAACCTCCGAGATTTGGAAAACGCTCATACGTACAAGGTCTTTGCAGAATACTGAAAAACGAAGACGTTCAAAAAATGGCTAAGTATGGAGCGTATATTTTAATTTGAAAAGGCTATCGTCTCTTTGAGGTCTTAGAAGCAGTTTTCTATAATGTCGCCAATTTCGTGAGCATCAGAGTTCAGTAGATTTAGCCTATTCCTGACCCTTGTAGGCTAATATGTCTGGTTAGAGGGTCCCTTTGGCAGTGAACAGTGGTTTCTCTCCTTCAGAGTTCAGTGTTGGGTCAAAGCTCAGCCTTCGTTTGACTCAGTTTCACATACTTACTATTTATAGTAAGTCACTGTTCAGGGTTTCTATTTTTAGACGGACATCCAATCACATGGAGAATAGGGAGAGTCGACTCTTGGCTCAGACAAAATAGCAATTAGACAAGTACTTCAAGAGATATTAAAGTTTAAGTGACTTAACTAATTTATTAAATATTGTAATGTTATCATAAAGTTATAAAGTAACTTTATAATAATAAAGTCACTTAAATATTATAAAGTGCGTTAAGTGAATAATTTAAAGTGGGAATATATCTTTTATCCCACATTGGCCAGGAAAGTGTTTGAGCTCTCATAAGAAAAAAATAAAAAGGGACTTAAGAGCTCATTCTCATCATCCAGGAATTGATATTTGTTTGATGTGATTATTTGGTGAAGGAGCCAGCTAGGGTTTCTACCATTCTTGAGATCTTTGGGAACAATCACTCCCATTGATTTGCAATTTTGAGGGTGTGAAATATCATCCGAATTATTGCTTCATTGTGAGTTTCACTTTAAGAGTTCAATTTGTGCTAAATTGAAGAAGAAATATAAGGAATACAAGGGTTTGATGCATATCCACTTGCAGATTATAAAGGCATTGAAGATTCATTGTGAAATATATTTATTGTTGGCTGCTACAGTAAACGCTACAGTACCTGTGCTACAGTACCCGCGTACAATGATCGCTACAGTAACATGCAGCTGTGGGTTATCAGATTGAGACTATGTTGGAGTTTAGAAGGCTTAATTCAGCTTGTAGAGTGGTGACTGAAGAAAGACAGGTTTGGTATGAGGATGCACATGTTCTGTAACCTCTTCTACAGCAGTTCAAGCCTCTAATCCTATGTTCCACCAAGTTTCCAGTACAGGGGGACGGCGGAACGGCGGGACAAGTTTCAGGGACGGCAATTTTTTGAGGGGATTTTAGGGGACGAGGGGACGGCTATATAGTATATATATAGAGACAAACAGACAGACAAACAGAGAGAGAGACAGAGAGAAATTTTAAAAATATAGGGAAATTTCAGATATTCATATGAGTAATGATAATCATAAGTATAACAATGAACATTCATAAAGTTGCAAATGTAATCACCAATCATATTGACATATGCATCATAGAATCGAATTATCGAACAAATTAATACTACAGCTACCTAATTGCTTCCATGGACCATAATTCATGTCAAATAGTCAATGTGCATATGATATAAAATAATAAAATGCCCAAAAGGCTACAAGTTTGTACTACAAATGTAATAGAAAGTATGATGGCTACCTTTACTCGACATTTGCCAACATTGCATCAAAATCAGACTCAGAGTCTGTGTCACTGCCAATTTTTCTCTTGCTCACTTGCCTCTTAGCTGCAAATTTTTTTTTGGAATTTAGAAATTAACTCAAATGGCTTTGAAAGCAAGTTTTATGTTTCATTTTAGGCTTGGGAGGTTGTGGGGTCCCCTTAGAAACAATAAAAAAATAAGCATTTTTAATTTCAAAGTTTTTTTTCTTTGTAAAAACTTGCTAGAAAAAGGGGACGGCTGGCTGTCCCCGGGACGGTGGGTCGTCCCCTTGCCGTCCCCGAGACATCCCCGCCAATCGGGGACGTTTTGAAAAAAAGGGGACTTTTTGGGGACGGCTGGCGTCCCCGATCCCCGAGACGTCCCCGATATGGGTACGAGGGGCAAAAGAGTAGGGGACGGTCCCCGTGTTTCCTTGCTCTAATCATATTGGCAAGTGTTCACTTCCAGATCAGAAAGTTAAATACAAATTTCCTTATGCATAGTGGATGACTTTAGCTGCGTAATCTGCTACAAATCTGAGCAGCAACTACTGTTGTAATCTGTGAGTCTTGTTCATGAAAAGACCAGTCCATCAGTCATTCATTTTAAGTGGTAAGGGTCTGATCTGATATATTCCTTCTGTATTTCTGAACATTCCTAAGTCTGCCATGAAATGAGAATATCAGTATTTGTATTGATTAGAGAGGCAATATGTTGAAATGTTCTGTTAGAACTGAATGTTCAGATCTGATCACTGTCTTTTGAAGTTCTGAGAGTAAACAGTGCCGCTATAGTCTTTCGTGAGTCATGAAAAGTCTTCTTTAATCTCAGTGCTTTTATGTTCAATATGATTCAATTCACATGGTAATAAGCTGCATTTACGGTCAATAAAATAAGTGGAAGGAGATTGCATGCTATATGTTTGTTGAAATGTGGATTTGTTGTATAGCTACATTGGAAAGTTGTTATCAGACCTCATGTAGTGGCAATAAAATCATTTTTGAAGAGTTGAATGTTCATTATTTGTTTATGCACGATATTGGTTATCATTTCTATGTATTAGTATACGTTCTGAAATTGTAAATCATTCAAAAGAAAACAAAACAAACACATATACGCTCAGAAAATCAGAACTCAAACCTTGCATGCCAACTACTTGATGGAATGTTAGAAGGCCGAATTTGAGTTTCCGGAGCAGAACTTGTTAGAGTTCTTACATTTTCTCACTTCGTCGCCTCCGGAGACATCTCTTGTAAGTTGCTCTAGCTACGCAATGAGACAAACGATGCACAGATCGGAGCACCCTAGCTCCCGATATCAGAGGTCAAAGTAGGGCATCTAGTTGAAAGTTGTACTTTTGACAAAACGGTGTTTGAGCCTTCTCAGGCCAGGGGCGCCCTTACTTTTGGGGTCCCTAATGCAGTTCTCTGATATCTTACATTCAGTCGTTGGATGCAAAATGCTTCCAATCACGCAGTGAGTTCATCATCCAGTGGGTAGGATTCTTCGTTCATTGTTAGCAGCCTTTTGAAGCATCATATGGCAGAATGGAGAAATGGCCAAGTCTGGTGTCGTAAAATCAATTTAATCAAAGGCACCTAATTCTTTGAGGTGTTAAATGATGGATTTTGCAGTTCTAGCTCCCAACAAACATTTGATCCTTGCTCTGCAAGCTTCGCAATGAATATCCCAGCATGATCACAGCCTCATCCGGTCAGCCGGAAATCAGTGTTGAATATGGTCAGTTGTAACTTTGCAATCAACTACAAAGTAGGGAGTTAGTAAAAAACGTCATATCTTGAGCAAATGGACGCCTATGAGGTCAAATGAGGACTTTTTGAAATCAATAAAGGTTGTTGAATCCATCCAAGTGCTTTACGTGGTTTGTCAACTGAATAAAATAATATTAAATATTTATTTTGCATGTCAAAGCATTAAATGGCTATTTTCTCAAATTTTCGCCTCTTTATGCTGAGATTTCAAAAACGCATGTAATTGCAAAGTGAATATTATATTATTATTTTTTAATCCAGACTCTGAGTAAGTCTTAGTTCAAACTAGAGGGGTCCAATCAGAATCATTCTATTTCAGTCGGGGGCTTCAAATCTTGCAGTCAGCATTATGGTGTGATTTTACTCTATTTATTCATGGCGCCAGTCATTTAATCACTCATCTAGCTCAAAGAAATTCGTATTTCTTCAAGGCAAAGGTGATTTTCTCCAGAGATTGGGCGATTTCATCAGCTTTCAGTGGTGATTTCATCAAACAATTCCTTTTGCACGTACAGGTTCACAGTCCATTAGTGAATTTGAGAAACAAGTGGCAATTTTGACAAAGAAAGACACTCAAAAAACGTCTTTTCTCCTCTCAAATTCTCCAAATTCTCTCAGATTTCAATTCGCATGTCCCAGAAACAGGCAAATTTTGGCAAATTAAATCATCTGGATCGATTCTACATAGCTTCCTCAAGTTAAAATGATGAGCTTGAATTTTCAAGAATTTTTAACTCCAGAGCATCAATTCTCGAGTTTCTCATTTTCTCAGCTGAAAATTCCTTGCATGGTCGAGTAGAAGTCAGATTTTCGCATTTCTTACATTCTGGGTTGTCTTAGAATCTTTTTCTAGACAAAACCCATATCTCAAATTTTTCGCCGAAAATAATCCTTCAATAGGCTATTTTTAGCCTCAACAAGTTATTTTTAGCTTTCCAGAAATCTTGTCAAAACATAGCCACGTTCACAGTCAACGAGCGAGTTTTTCAAAATGCAATACACTCAGCTCGAATACAGGACCAAATCAGTCCTAACTCACGACTTCACCGGGACAGTTGAGACGAATCTCCACAAGGTGTTGCCAGAGGCAGTCTTAGATCCAGTCAAGATTAGAGATTCGATTATTCAAAACATTCAGCAGTCTGGGTTACTTGAGGCTGCTTCCATACCTATCTTTGTTCACTGTGTTGAGTTCGTGATGTCTTGTGTCAAGCATTACAACTCTGCTACTCGTGAGATAGTGTCAATAGATGGATGAGTCATTTGTAGTCTCAAGCCTCTGGACGTTGAAAGAAGTTTTGGTATCCCTCAACACCCGAGCAGTCCAGTTATTTCTATGGAGAAGTATGTGCATGCATTCAACACTGATATAGACAAGTGCCAAAGCAAGATGGCAGAGTGATGGTTGAAGCAAACAAGGAACAAATTGCCAAACAACGTGGGTCGCAGTGAGTACAAGGATGAGTACTCAATTCTAATCATACTCTTGAATCGTGTCTCAGGTCATGCACATGCAAATGTTTTCCAGCCCTGGATGTATTACATCATTGGTTGCATCATATCTGGGCAGGAGCATTATGACTGGGCATCCTTCATCAGCAATGTTCTTCACAAGCAAATCACCGGTTTCCTAGTTGCCAACGAGTTTCACATGTGTCCTTACCTCTTGTACTTGGTTGCTTACCAAGGCCAGTTTAGAGGGTTAAACACAGTTGGCATTCTCAGTGTTCAGAAAGTCTATCACTATTACAATCAGCTTGAGTTCACTAATGTTGAACGTCACTTCAAGCATGTTCAAGAGGCTTTCCTAACTTATAAAGTGAGAAACTTGGATCAGGAGTTGCACTTCCGTATCTCGGCGATTTCCAGAGCAACGATGTATGGTTGGGCGGACTGGTTTATTCAAATCCCGACATACACCTACATCCGAGTATATGGATTTACAGGAAATCCAGCCATGCTTCCACGTTATCCTTCGGATAAGACAGTTTTCATGGAGTTCCTAAGGCAATTACACGATGTTCATCGTCTTCTACGCCGTAAGCATAAACAGGCTGCCATCTTTCCTATGCAGTTCGGAATATATTGGTGCAAAATGGCAGTTGATGTCAAAGCTATAGGACAAGAGCTAGAGAAGTATCATCTCAAGTATCTTGTTGATATACGTGCCTATGATCCTTGGGGTCATTACACAGCACGCCTTGGTGGTCGCGCATTCCTTAAGCCTACCATGGAGGACTATTGGGCAAATTGCGAGGACAACTTCAAGGTGCACAAACGTAGTTATGGTCGCTTTTCTCTCTCACAAATTTCCGTTTTCTTGGCAAAAGATGTGGGAGGTTTATCAGATGATGAGGGTGAAGTACTTCCTCAATTTTTCAAAGAGCAGGTTGATACACAACCACTGCCAACAATTGATTGGTACGCCAAGGAGTACGCGTCAGTAAAAGAGAGGTCAAGTAGAGTTATTCAGAACAATATACTTTACCTCGACAGTAAGAAGACCAGGAGGGTAAATGTGCCCAGAGTAGAGCCACCAATGGTGAATCCTTCACTACCTTCCTCATCAAAACCCAAACAGAAGAAAAGGAGTAACCCTCCTAAGAAAAGTCAAGCGCCTAACAATTCAAAAGGTAAGATGCTTTCCATTGATACACACACGGAGCCTGTGAGACAGCCTGTCAGAGAGCCAGTTCAGAGGACAGTTCAGAATTTGCCAAAGCCTGAGATCTAGCCTCGAGTTCCTACACCAGCCCCAGAGCAGTCACCAATCCCAATTTGCATCAAATTGGACTTAGACTATCCATCTCACAGCAGCTTCTCCACATATTCACTCTCGTCCGAGCCTCCTGTTGCTAGTACAGATCCTTCCAGTGCAAATAGCCGAGACCAGTCTTGGATTGAATCTCAACTAGGAAGGAAGAGGAAGCAGCCATCCTATTTCCATGATCATTCAAACTTCGATCATGTTTACCAAGATGCGCCAAACAAGAGGATCAAGAACATGGTCCACGTGGAGAGGAATGCTGATATGGAGATCATCGTCGAGACTGCCATACCTCCAGAGGGGAAGAGCTTGGATTGTTAGTTTTATGATCAGATTTAATAACACAGAAATTTAATTCAAAAATCAAACACAATAACAAAGCAGATACCTTGGGAAAACCCTCCTCTTGAAGGAGAAAAACCCAGCAACAATATATCTCATATATATATATATAAGTAATGGCAACAATACACTTTACAATGTGGCCACACACAAGGCCAATATTCAGCACCAGCAATGGCTGCAACAACATATAACAGTCTGCCCTTCCTTGAACACAATTCTGCACTTGAAGAGATTCACAATCTGCCTTCAAAGAAATTCACACTAGATGAAAGGATCTGCTCTTGATAGAAATCACACTTGAGAGAAGGAATAATCGAACTTGCTTGATACACAAATGAGAGAAAGTGACCACCTATATATACATGTTGCTTAGAGGGGTCGCACCTTTTCAAGGACAAGGTCGGCCACCATAAAAATAATTACAAATAATAAATAATAATTACAAAGGAGGTCGGCCATCTTAGAGATATGTTGCCATTAAATAATCACAAATAAATAAGGAAGTATGAAGCCCGAAGCTGCAATAACATCAACATGGATTAGTTGGAATCTCAGGACTTTGAAGTTATCACAGTCAACCTTGGTCGTAGCACTCGCCAAACTCAAGTTTATCTCCTACAGGTTGCTACAGACAGTGCCAGGGATAGAATTCTGAAGGACGAAGAAGATAAGGCAGCCCTCAAGGCTGAAATCAAACAACTTCGTCAATACATTTCTAGCCTTGTACATAGGGCAAATGTTACCACCACACTCCCGTCGATGCTCTAGCCGCCAGCAAAACAGGGTCAGCTTGATCACTTAGTTACATACGGCAAGCGCTTGGAGGAATGGGAGGAGGAGTTCGTTGCTAGAGGTTGTTCTATGCTTACAGAGTTATATTAGTTGCAGTACAATGCACGAGAGCTCCGTCTATGTCTCCAAGATGAGGAGCGAGACATGGCGATTAACAGACCCCGGGACGAGATTATGATTGCTCACCTAAGTGTGGCATATGAATCAGTCACAGATGCAGAAGATAAAGAAGCTATCTACTCTTGGAAAACACAATTGGTTTTCAAGGCAAAGATAGAGGAAACGATGGCATCAAAATTGGATGAGTAGAGAGCACATCACTAGTGCACTCCGGTCTGTGAGAACCTTAGTATCTCGCTTACCGTGTCAGTATTAGATTGAGGGTGGTGTGTATGTTGAGCTTACTAATGTGTAGTTACAACTCCAGGCACTCATTCATAGTATTTTCAATGGGGAGACCGTTGGCTGTAAGATTAATCAGCTTATAGTCATGTCAGCATTGTTCGATGACGCAACTAGGAGCAGAGGTGAACTTCAGTCCCAGATCACAGCTAGTGAGGACATGCTGCACAGGCATAGCATACTTCGGCAGAGTATCAGTGCTCCAGACAGTGATACAGTTAACAATCTCATTGAGGGATCGGTTGCTCGAGATCACGGCCAGTAGACTTCAATTCCCACCTCTCAGGATAGACATTACACACAGCAGTTAAACTTGGTGTTACCTTTTCAAGTTAACTCATTGTCTCATCTCATGCATGTCTGTTCTAGGATTATCTTTATCCACTTGGAGTTGTATTTAGGGTTTACGTTAACTAATGGTAGTGTTCCAGTTAACTTGCTTTCAATAAGGACGTGCATGCTTGCACATTGTCCATTTTTAGATTAATAGTACCAGTTAACTGATGGTAGTTTTCCAGTTAACTATATAGTTTGTTTTATTAGAGTTTAGCAATAAATCTTGCATGCATTGCAAGACTACAGTTGACTCAAGGTGATTTTAGGGTTCCCTACACCTTTTGATGTCTATAAATAAGAGTTTTTGCTCATTTGTACATAAATTTTGCATGAGAGAAATATATGTTGCACCTACCTTGCCTGTAATATTACTAGTTATGTATTTGTTCATGAGTATTTACTAATATGATGAATTATTATGCCACTTGGGTTTCATGCAATTATGATGGTCAATGCTTGCCTTAGTTAGATATAGTGGCTAGTTCGATTGTAGATTGTATGTGTGTCTCGCCTATGCAATTTATTGTCCTAGTTGGCTATCCTTTATGTTTCGTGTTCAATAAACTCGTTTAGATTGAGCTGATAGTTGTGCCACCTTGCCTTCAAGTTGAGAATCTGTAATTGGTTATCATGTGATGTGTGTATTCAATAAACCTATTCGGATTGAGCTGATAGTTGCACCACCTTGCCTTCAAGTTGAGAATCTCTACTTGATTTATCATGTGATGTGTGTGAATAATAAGCCTATTCAGACAAGCAAATAGTCACGCCACCTTGCCTTCACGTTGTGAGTCTGTACTCGGTTTATCGTCTGATAATCATTCCCGCTTTGTTTCCTCATGCTCTGAATTCTTGAGGGGATTGGATAGTATAAGATTTAGTTTTGTGTATTGCAGTTAAGTCTTGCGAAACCAAAAAATACTTAGCTGCAATGTATAGAGTTTTTCTTAAACCTTGTGCCTCTTACAGCTGAGACAAAAAGACAAGATATAGTTTAGTTTACTTTTCAAGCATTTTTGTCCACACAACGAGGGAGTTTCCTCTCCTAATTTGAAGAGCACTCATCACGTAGTGTGCATAGTTATTCGTACCAACTTGCACTCCAAAGGTGCTAGTTGTTACACCAACACTTCCCCCATTGGCATCTTGGTGATTCCTTATATCTATCTGTTTTGAGCTTGCGCTGAGTTTAGCATTGGACGTGGATCTTTCCTTGCCATTGTTGTGTGTAAAAAGGAGTCTTTAGTCCTCATCGCTATTTCTTTTGTATCAAGAGTCGGTTTCCTTGCCAGTCGAGGGAAGTTGTCTCAAGTGCATGGAATCTCTTAAGGCATGATATGCAGTTGCTTGATCTTTTTGATGTTAGGGATGATTCACACTCAAATGCATTGGGAATGTGCATAGAGGCCATAAAAGCCCATTGCAAGTCTACGAGTCCGAAGGGGTGACAATGGTGTTGGCTCTGCAAGGTGTTGGTATTGTGGGAATAAGCATGCCCAAGAAGGCCCTTCAATCCATGTGGGAGGTTATAGTAGCGGTTATGTGTAAGACTCAGAATTTCCTAAAGATTATATAGAATTTCCTAAAGATTATATAAAGCAAATGTGATAGTTTTTTTTTATTGTAGTTAAGTTTTGATAGTTTTTATTGTCAATTTAGGTTTTCAAAATATTGTAGGTTGTCAAAGCAACTCAAAGTCAAGATGTATCATTATAGGGTCCATTTTTCATCTTTAATGTATGAGTCTTTAATTGTGGTGTCATGAAAAGAATGTATGTCAAAAACTTAAAAATATATTTGGAGTGCATGATCAACGGAACCCAACACAATTATAGTTTGTAGAAGAGTTCTTATCAAGGGAGAGATATATTCTTTCTTCATAATTGAATAATGAGCCTCAAAAGAAAAATTTGCTAAGTAGGTAGCAAATCAATTGGAGGTTGGAGGTTGGAGGTTGGAGGCACCAGAGGCTGGAGGACAACCAACGACCTCTCATCAGTCACCAACGACGAGGTCGCATAGAGCTATGGTGGCATTTTTTCCTTTTGTGTGTAGTGTAGTGTGTACCTGTTTGCAGTCTGTTTGCTTTGTGTGTGGATACTAGAAAAACGATTGTATTGGAGAGCAGATGACTGCGGAGATCCTCCGAGTGTCGTACTTCATTGGAAGATGGTCGACTAGTGAATACATTCACTGGCAATAATGGCCATGTGCAACAAGATCCAAACAGTAGTATGCAGTATGGTATGATTTTCTTTTCAGTATTCATGTCTGTGTGAATAAATGGAATTTCACATTGTGGGGAGAAATAATAACCAATGTTCCATTCCCATTTCGCACCAAAACGACTAAAGTCAAGGGCAGCTTCTAGTGGCAGTGGCGGTTGTCTATGCTATTCGAGATCGAGTGGCAACGGTTGGTAACAATGACTACAATTAAGAACATTATGGTCTTATGGAAAGTGATGTGAAACCTTTTCTAGTATGGGTTTTTTCAAATAGAGTGAAAAGTGTGTGTTGAATTGAGCCTATCTGATGCATTCCATACATTTCAAGAAACCCATGCCCATCTTGGATGCCACAAGGAAAATGAGTACAATTTTTCCTATCCATTCACTCATCTAACGTGGTTGTGCACCCTATCTTAGCTCACTCGTCATGATGTTTAGCATGGACATTACTTGCATCTTGCATTGCATCCCTCAACATTTCATTCCTCAAAGTCTCATATGAGAGGGATTCAAACCCAAGACTCATCGTTCTAATCAAAGCAAAAATCTCCAAAAAATCCCGATTATAGCCATTTTTTTGCAAATCAGTCCCACAGATGATTATTTCCCCCAAAATATCCCATCTTTTTAAAAAATCGTTGACTATGATTTTCAACAATTTTTTCATGTTTAAATCGTGTAAAAACTGCATTTAAATCACATTTGAAACCTAAATCAATCTCTCGCCAACCTATCAAACCTTTGAAACCTAAATCAATCTCTCGCCAACCTGTCAAACCTTTGAAACATGCAAAATGGTGAAATATTTTATGAATAACACAGTTGCACGATATTTTTAGGGAACGACTACAAATGGGAGCTTGTCAAGACATGCATAGAAAGCACACCTAGTTGCAAACTTGCAAGGAGTCGAGAGGTAGTGCATTTGAGTCAAAAATAGGCAATTTTTTGTTGTAACATTGTTGCAAATACATTCTATAACTTCAAACTATATAAATAGTATTTACACAAAGTTCAACCAACACATACAAATAGATGAATAATTTGTTAAATAAAATTTTCAATGTGCACATCACAAGGATCTTTCAATTTAAATTAACAAGATAAAAAACGTTAAATTTTTTTTATTTTGGTCGGGCTTCCATTCAAAGAGATAGTATTTTAGTTTTTACTATTATAACAAGTGAATGGTCTATATTTTGAGGTTATATTTTAGCTCACTATTCACACTTTCATACTTCATATTTTGTGTCTACATCAACATGGTTTAATTTTATCTATATTCAAATGCTAGTATTTTTGTCAATACCATCAATATGCTATCACGCATGGTTCAATTTTGTGTCTACTCATCCATATATTGAATGTTAAATAAAATTTTCAAGGTGTGCATCACAAGGATCTTTCAGTTTAAATTAACAAGATAAAAAACGTTAAATCCATTTTATTTTGGTGGGGCTTTTGTCCAAAGAGATAGTATTTTACAGTTATGACAAGTGAATGGTCTATATTCTAAGGTTATATTTAAGCTCGTTATGTCTACTTCATATTTAATGTCTACTTTATCATGGTTTGATTTTGTGTCTACTTCTTATCTTGATTTTATGCACAACTAAATTGTTATTGTGAAGATTGGTTGGTTATTTGGTCCAAACGACATTTGATGTTCTATCTTTTTCTACAATGGTAGCCTTGTAAATTATTTCTTTGGAAAGAAATAATCCGTATTCCTAGCTAAATGGCTTGAATTTAATGCTAATTTAGGCTCTCTGTCATATCATTGCTTTGCTTGATGAATATGACAGTTCTATAGTTTCATTTTTTTACATAGTCTTATTACTAGAATAAAAGTGAAGAGGTAATGTTATGTGTAGGTCATCTTTTTGTTTTCATATCATTTTATCCTTCTCTCAAGTTGTAGTGAAAAAACCCTTGGCTGCATAAAAGCATCAGCCTGATGTTTATGTGTAACCTAGTATTGCACCAAGATGAATCTTTGTGACATCTATTAAAATATTTATTGTAATATTAATGGTCATCTTAGCTTTAGTTAGTCGTAAGTTTACTTTAGTTAACTTAGTCCACTTTTAGTAACTTTTGTTTACATCTTTCAATTTATTGCTTTAGTTTGCTTTTGTTAATGATTGTTTCTTTTTAGAAACATCGTCTTGTAGTTTTCTTTATAAAGAGCTTTCATCTCCTTTTGTAATCACACAATTGTGAATATCAATAATCTTTTCATGGAATCAGAGCTTAGGGTCGGTCTTGTTTTCCTAAAAAGATTCTTAGATGTCTTTTTAGCCGATTTTTTAAAAATAAAAATCGAAGAAATTTTTAGAAATTTTGGGAGCCGCTTATTTTTGAAAATCGAAGGATTTTTTTGCTAAAGAATTTCGTGGAAGTTTTCAAGCAAAATTTCTAGGATTTCTTTGCTGAAATCGCGGATTTATTTTGAGCAACGTTTCAAAGGTTTTATCATCTGAAAATCACGGGAAAATTTCTTTTGCAAATTACTCTATAAAAATTGCAGATTTGTGAAGTAAAAATCACGGCAAAATTGCAAAAGTTTTTTTTGAAGAAATAGAGGCGGATTTTTGAGTCGCGTTGGGTTTTCTAGGAATTGTCTAGGATTCACGTTTTTGTTTTTGTTGAAGCTTTTTCCACATGGGTTTATTTCTTTTCGCACCTCCTAAAGTTTGCTTGCCCGTGTGAAGACATGACTAGTTCTGAAAATCGTGTTTTCCAACAAGTTTGTGACGCATTTTTTTTTTCTCATTTTACTGCACGACGAGGTTTATCTTCTAGGTGTCAGGTTTGTGGCAAGCTTTCTGGAGATTCTTGGTGCTTCTTTTTTGTAGAAAAATGCTAGTGTTTTTGGCCGTGCGTTTTCCTTACTAGTTTTCCCACGCGACCATTCTCGCATTTACCTGGGTTATTCGTGGGTTCAATGCCTAGTTTGTTCCTGCCTGCATGAAGACTAAAATTTTCATGGGCAGATTTATTTTTCTAATTCCCAAGATCATGGGTTTTATCTACAGTTCATGGGCCTTCTTCATGTGATGTTCTGGGCGATATTCATTTCTGAGATTTTTTTAATTTCTAGGCAATTTTCAGAATCGTGGCTCTATAAGGCGGTTAGGGTTTGTGCTTTTTCAAGTTCTTGATTTTCTAGATTTCATGGCAGCCTAAAGGGTTGATTTTTGAGCCAATTTTGACAATTTTTCTAGGAAAAATAAAAATTTCTACATAGAGTTTTTTGAAAAATGTTATTTTAAAGTTTTTATAAAAATTTGCTAAAATTTTGTGAGGATTTTTTCTGAAAAAATCTTAATTTTTCAAAGTTTTTGAAGGTTTTTCTAAAAAATCTTACAATTTCTAAACCTCTTTTTAGGCGATTTTTAAAAAATCGTGAGTTGTGCCAACGGATTGTCTAGGGTTTGTGCCAGCTATCACAAAGTTACCTCATTTTTTGTGCTTCAGAAAATAGGAGGGATGGCATCTTTGTCCAATTTTATGTAGGAAAATACGTAGAGGTTCAATAGAAAGAACTACAACACGTGGAAGTAGAGGATGCTTACCATCTTTGAGTACCGGTGTCTGGATGCGCTTGTTCTAGGTACAGAAGTTTGTCCCACCTCTGTTGGGAAAGATCAAGACAAGTATGACGGAGGTAATAGAGAGGCAGTTATGCTTCTAAAATTATTTGTCACTGATGAGATGTTACCAGAAATACCATATGGTAAGTCTACTGCGGAGATCTGGAAGCATTTGAAAGATCTTCATGAAACCTTAGACAAGGGAAGGGCTTTCTTCCTGAAGAATATGGATGACCAAGTGTCTTCACAGGAGAGCTTGACAAAAATCAAACATATTCGAGACCAACTGGAGACCATTGGTCATAAGATGCAAGAGGAGGATATGGTGGTGATCACTTTGAAAAGTTTGCCACGTTCCTACGAGCACTTCATCAAAACACTCAACATTACATCCACCAATGTTGACTTGAAGTTTGATGAGTTGTGCAACAAGCTTTTGCAACAAGATAGGTGGAGGAAACAATTTGGGAGCAGTAGTGAGTCTCCCAATGTTGAACAAGCATTTGCTGCCAAGGACATTGGCAAAGACAAGTCCACTCAACGGAAAGGACGAGGCGATTTGGAGGAGGGCTCCAAGAAA